>JAQFZF010000015.1:0-30125 GCA_034695365.1 Enchytraeus norvegicus
TCCAAATATTGGTCCTACACTGCTGCACTGTACCGTTTTCAATAGCAATAACTAATTAGATGTTACGCCTATTATAGCCTATGAGACACCTATCTTAGGTAACACCCATCTATTGACGTTCGTGACATCATCCCTTGATTAGGAAACGGACGTTAAACCTTTATCATTATTATTAATATTAAATAACAATGTTTCAGACAGACTCCACCAACCAGCGAAAATATCACGGAATCAGCCGAGGAACCACAACAACAGCAACACCAAACAGAGCAGCAACCACCCGAGCAGAGCATTGCTTCAGAGGCAACCACCAATGCAGTAGAGAACCCACAATCAGAGGACGCTGGGGGGACAGTTGAAGGGTCTCCAGAGGACCTACCTCTCAACATATCAGCCCTGCTGGGTTCAATCAGGGTACCCACCACGAGCTTGGGACTGACTGTCGATGACCTGGCACCCACCCACACCAACGGAGACCTGAGCGAGGAAGAACAGATGAGACTAGCCAGCAAGACTGCAGCTTTTCCAGACATTCCCGCCGTGACGTCATCCTACGCTACAGCCATCAGCTGCACTGCTGGAGAGATGGAAGTGGCTCAGCTGAAGGTGAAGGTTATCTGTCAGGAGAAGAACATCATGGCCTTGAGAATGGAGCTAAAGTCAGCCGAGCTACAGGTGGATGCCAAGAATAGGGTAAGACAACTAGTTCTTTTTTATTGAACAGATAGCATACTAACTGATATGAAATTCTCATAAAACAGACAGTAATATAGAATGTGTAACAGAGTCAAGAATCTTTTGCAATATTCACAATATGAGCATTGGGATCACCATTGCGACACATTCTGGACACTTTATCGGATTCCTTATGTCATAATTACTTCTCCGTTTTGGAAATACCGAGTATCAGACATAATCTATCATCCACTCATGACGAGATTGTAGTTAATTCCTATTTGTCTGAATCTATGCTTAATTTGTTATATTTATTTTACTTAGGTTTTCGCGAAGAAATCTCGAAGGCTGGTCTCGACAATCGTAATAATTATAATGACTGCATTATTTTGCTGTTATAGATCGACGAGAAGAAGACTCGTTTGGTGGAGCTGCTCGACAACAAGCTGAAGACAGTTGAGGGTCGCAACACCAAACTGCTCGACATGGTTGAACAGATGATCAAGGACAAGGACCGCAACACAAACCGTCTGAAGGAGGCCACAAAGAACATGGAAGACCTGGGCCAGAGACTCAGCAACAGCGAGAGAATGAAATCTGAGCTCGTGCAAGCCAACGCAGAACTTCGTAAGATGCTGGACAGTTTAGAGACCAAAGGAAGTCAGATAGCCAAGCTTGCGATTGAGAAAGTGATGAAGTATAAAGATGCAAATGATCTGATGCAAATAGAGTTGACAGGACTGAAGGATGAAGCTAGCGCTAAGGTCAGTTCTGATCAGTTGGGTAGCATAGAAGCTGCGACAGCTTCCCTCAAAGCTTCAACATCTGAGGAAACCTCATCAGTTTGTAATGACTTGTGGAGTAAGATAGTAGGTCTACAACAACACATCACCACAGTCCTTCAAAAGGTCCACAGTCAACCTGTGACGGTTGAGAACCTCCAGCAAACCATACAGGAGGCCAGTGAGGCTAACACAGCTCTGGGAGATAGTGTTGAAGCAGCAAGAGTGAAAATTGGAGAGAGTTTGTCTGCGTTGAGTGTGGAGAACGATCAACTGAGGGCTCTGGTGGAAGAATTCGACACCGCTCGACGTGAAATGGAGTCTAAAGAAGCCAAATGTCAGGGTATACTGAATGAGCAGAAGAACGCTGTTACTGCTAAAGATAAAGAGATGGAAGATATGAAGGAGGAGCTGCAACGCCTCAAGGGAGCCATAGGGCACCTCATAGGTTCAAAATAGAATGTTCAAAGTTTCTCCACAGAAATGATTCCAGTAGAATATAGCGTTATGAACTCTGAACTGATCTGTTAGTGGATTATAGAGTTTAATACAAGTATAACTAAAGTAATGCAGCATTTCAATTCCTCTCTATTTCCTTTCCACTTAAATTTTATTAATACGCCACTGGCCTAGGTTTAACGTCTTGCTGGGTTCCATAGATACTACCTGTCACTGAGGCAGCCTCCGGGCAGCAAGACTAACGTTAAATTTGGGCTAACACAGCATAGCTTTTTCAACCCGTTATTTACCATATGGACTTTACTAAATTGGTCCTATCGGCCAAGGAATATAGTTAAAAAGCTGCTGTAATTTTTTCTTCAAATCAGTGATAACAAAAAGTTCAAACAATGGACATGATCCTGTTTAGTATTTAAACATATTTACGTCCCTGACATCATCCTTGGATGAACGTTGAACTCTATTGCTATTATTATTATTGTATTGACTGAGAGGAATTGTTATGCAGCATTGGAATCATTAGAACATCTAACTGTGCTGAATTTAACAGAGTCCTGAAAATTTGTAGCAAAGAATTTCATATCACTCACAATTATAATACACATTATAGTCGCATTTTGTGCATTTCATTTGTTCCGGTTGAATAGCCTAATTAGTTGCACACTTTCCAGTTAAGCAGTAGGCCGCAGGTTCGCTTCCCAGCCGGGCCCATCTATGAAAGTGTCCTTGTGATTCAGATACAGCAGTGAAAGAGATATAGCGTATAGAAAAGGAGATAAAATATTTCAAATTGACATATCTCTGGATCGATGTTAAATCTTCATAAAAAATATGTAAAATTCTATGAATGAAAATATAGTAACAGTAACAGGAAACATTTTTATACATTTGTTTAATTACGTTTATTAAACTTAATCACAGATCGATTTTCCAAGAGATCACAAATTCAACTTAAATTCTAGCAAACTGCAGATATTCCACATTTAACATACAATTAAAAATATCAGGAGCGGAGCCTTCGGGGGAGGAGGGGGTGTTCTGGTAGGGGTAACATCCCCCTAAGTTGAGAAAGTGGATAGAGTAGGCTATCTCGTGTCTTCCTACAATTTTATATATTTAGTTTTAAAAGTATATAAAAAGTATTACGACTTCATAGCATTGGGGATTTTAAAGTAACACAATTAACAAGTATGACAATTTGGTATAAATTTTGAATACAGGGAGTCCAGTTGTTTTAACCTCTTAATATTTTTAGACCACCCAAAACTTGGACAAGTCTCCACTGATGACTACAATAATTCTGTTTCAGTAACAACAACAAAAAACTAGATGTCAAGTGCAATGAGCTGTCGTAATAGACTACTGTAATAATGATATAATATGTATGTATGTAATAGTGTAATAATGTGGCGCAATGCAATATGGTTTAACGTCCGTCTCATCATCTGACGACGACATCAGGAACATATCCAACAGCACAAGCAATACTTACTGACCCTCTCAAACTAATAATACTGTTACAGTTATACTTAACAAAAAACTAGATGTCAAATGCAATGAACTCTGACAATACTGTATGCCATATAATGATGTAATAATATTAAATACAAAACCAAATTACATGAAATTAACATTATTGCAAATGAACACAAAAAGACGACTTCCCATGTCAGAAATACAAAAATGATATGTAAGACTTATGAGTTGAGGCACACTGTATGAAATTTAAACAAATATATAAGGAGTTAAATAATTATTATGTAATTAAGATAATTGGGCATAGCAAAAATATTAATAAAGGCACTTTCTGTCTGGTACAATGACTAAATGTCCAGCAGAAACATCATCTTTGGTTGAGGAAACAGTCGTTAAACCCAATATGTTATGATAAGGAAATCTTCAGCAATTGTTCCAGTCAAATATCCTAGTGGTAGCGCATTTGCTGTGAAGAAGCAGGCCGTGGGTTTGGTTCCTAGCCAGGTCAATCTCTTCAACTGTATCCCTAAGGTGAGGAAACTGACATTAAACTCAGCTTTTTTGTGAACATAATATTTATAGCATTCCAAAATATAAAATGGAATATGCTACATGGAATACTGTACTACATAAGCTTGTCTTGCTAACAAAGTCAGAACTTAGATATAGGCTATTACACCAGGTTCGATTCATCCAATGACGACATCACTGCACATCACGGTAGAAGAAAAGTATATGAATAAATGAATAGAATAAAGAAAACAAGTCATGAAACCATTAAACGAGATCAGAGAATAATCATACTCGGCACCTTTTGCATAAAACAGTTTATCGATGTTATGAATAATTATAAATGTATGGACGGGGGTATAGACTTCAGTCAAGAACAAAATTTGATTCAAATAATTTCCTTTGTGCAAATCTGACAAGAAATGTGAATAATTTGTCAATTCAAAAATGTTACATATATTTGAAAAACTATGCATAATTATATTGAAAAGCAAAAATTATCGCAATTTTAAAAAAATTGGACAAAGGTGTCACCGTCCCTTAAACATTGGCCTCTGCTCCTTCATGTATAATATAGGGCTATTAACAGTAACATCACTACATTAATAGATAAAAATAGTGATAAAAATAATAATGGGATATGTAATAAAAATAATAATGAAACAATATTATAAAAAACCTAAATTAGTCGTTCTTCTTAACTAATATTTTGCAATTAGTATGCATTCATCTTTCACATAAACAGTTCAACGCACTAAATCAAGTGTCGAAATAACATATGGAAAACTTTATAATTAGATAATAACTCTATAATTAGATTATCTACTCTTATCAATCAATCAATGCGAATTTAACGTCCGTTTCATCATCTGACGACGACATCAGGGATTATGCTTTGCAGTTGTTGTCAGTGTGGCAATCAGACTGGAAACGTATTGATAGAAACATCTATCATGTTGTTTCATATTTCAACTGCAGTTTAAATAAATATTCTCTCTGATATCGTCGTCAGATGATGATACCAACGTTAATCCCATACTGTATTTTATCTGGTATACAGTTTCACCGTAACACTGCTAACTAAGTCTTATCAAGCAAGTTTCTCTAGAGCCCATACCACCATGCCCATAGCCAGCGCTGGGGCCCGGGCCCCAGCACCAAACTTTTGGCCCATCACAAAAGCATTGGCCCCATCAGCATCTGTGGCCCCATGATGTATTAAGCTTCACAAATTTTTAATAATAATATATAGTATTATGCCCATTACAAATTTTTTGGCCCCATCACTGGTCAAATCCTGGGTACGGGCCTGACCCTAAACGACCAGCTCAATGTAAACACTCTGCCCCCCATAGCATTAAAGTAAATTACAATTAATACTCTCAATCATAGAAATATATGAGTACTTCTATGCTCTCGATAGTATCATAAGTTTCTAGGCACAGAGAAATGATGCACAGAAAAATCTGAGAGATTACAATATATCGGCTTCTATCATCGATTACATTTGTCGGAGAAGTAACTAATATCTTACATGCACCATCAATCCCATAAAATAAGGCACCGTCAGTGATGCACCCATCCCAAACTCAACCCTAACACTTATGCAGAATCAAATTAGAGTCACTAACCACTAAACATCAAACATCAGCTAAACACTTTATCGCAAAAGCACAATAATAATATCTCTTAATATAAAATTATAACACGAACATTAATTAAGCCTATTTCTTAAAACATATTTACAGATATACAAACTTTTATAGTTAACTAGTAGTATTTTAAACAAGAAGAAAACAAAGTATAGCACAACAAATCTTAGTTCAAAATGGGCCCAAGAGCTCTGCACACATTTTTAACGTACAGCTAATTTAAGCAATGTTATTTTAAAGTAAGCGACGTGTTAATAACATATCAATCAATGCTTATTAGACGTCCGTTTCATCAATTGACGGCGATATCAAGAACAGCAACAGTCAAACTACTAAAGCCAAAGACAGTCACACTATCACACCTGACATAAGAGACTTAAAACTATGCTTTCCGACGATACAATCAAATCTTAGTCAGTAACTTAAATGTCATGTCAACATCTATACAACCAACAGTCAAATTGAATTTCGTCACACTCACAAACATACTAAATACTACCAATAGAACCTAAAACGAACTTAAGCCTATAGCTGGAATGCAAGCCTGGATTTGTAACTTTAAGAAAGGTAGAAAATAAAAATATAACGACAGGAAATGTCTAATCCATAACTAAACTACAGCCTCATATTAATTTACAAATAACAATCTCACATCAGTCTTCCACGTCCACAGATGGCATCTTTTAATGATCACTGGCGGCATTCGATTCTTACTTCCTGCAATATAACATTGTTCAGAGATACACGGCAACACTGGCCCTACATCATTTGATTTATATGTTTGCCTGCAGAGAGAAGACAGAAAATTGGAGAAGTTGTATGAAATAGACCTGCCACTAGGCATTAAACTGAGATGGATAAAGATTTTGATCTAAATCGTTTTCAAGTAAATTAGTTCAACATAGAGGAGGATACATAGTACTAGAAAAAATATCCACCTCCACAATTATAAGTTACACACGCGAACTAGCAGCACTCTCTTGTTACATATTACTCTCATATATAGGCCTTATATATATTTATAATATACGTTCCTCATTCAGTACTATTGATTAACTTACAGGTCTGAGTTTGAGTGGACCAGCTGGTATTATAATATCTATATTCTTGTCACGTATAGAGATGCTCCGCCGGCATGATATACCACATATAACATTAAACATTATTGCTTGTTATGTTTAAGATGTCCCTTATATCCTCGCCAAATGATGAAACGGACGCAAAACTCATATTGTATCAAATTTAAGAGTAAAGTAGCAGGATTTTCTAACCTGACAACAAGAGTATGGTTGAGTTGCTGCGTAATCTTCTGATTGACTGAGATCAGCTAGTACTGTTGGAGATGTCCCTGACATCGTCGTCAGATGATGAAATGCACGTTAAACCAATTTTGTATACAGTTTGAGAGTAAAAGTATTTTCTAACCTGACAACAAGAGTATGATTGAGATGCTGCAGAATCTTCTGATTGATTGATATCTTGCCATCCTCAGTCCACAGGGTTACAGACACCATGGGCAAGCTGAAACCATGATAGGAAACAACTTTTATTTTTATTTGTTTATATTGCCAAATTTTTGTTTAATTAACATAATATATTGAATGAACTGAACTAAAATAAGGCCCATAACTGTCATGACGGAAAGAATTCAATTTCATTCACTAATGTTCGACCATTTCTCTCTCTATCTCTCTATTTCAATTATTCTCTCTCGCTATACTCTCTAGTCTCTCCATCTCTCTCTCTCTCTCTCTCTCTCGCTCTCTCTCTCTCGTGGAAAAACCAATCGTCTATTATAACTGCTTGCATAGTTGATCAGTGTTTACACAACATGTAAATTACGTACACAGTAAGCATAAAGCAGTTTAGCTAAGCCTAAGCAGATACATGTTAAATTCAAATGGCCTTAGTTATATATTTATAATTTAACAGAATGAACCACAGGACTTCACATATTTTGATCATTATGATCATATGATGAGAAAAAACGATACTCACGGGAAAAAAATCAGGATTCTTTAATGATTCATACAAATGTTGAATTCTATATAAAGGGTAAAGCCGAGTTTAGCATAAATTTCACTGCCTGATGGCTACATCAGTGACGGGTGAGCCCCGGGATTCGAACCGCAAACCCATGGAATCCGAGTCAGATAAATAGACATACTATTGTATATGAGCTTATGCTAATAAATACAGACCGACGATCAATGCGAGCGGTGAATATTTTTCCGAGAATTTCCTCCGTGAGAACATTCTCTATAGTCTCAGTCCAGTCCACATTGTTACAACTCTCCAGCAGCTTCTCACAGCCCGTCAGAGAGCAGTGCACTGCCTGCACATCAGTCAATCAATCAATCAATAATTAATCAATAATTAATTAATCAATCAATTGATTAGTCTCAGTTAGCTGTATGGTAACTTCTTTCACGTATTATATGATATAAAGACCAATTTTTATTTAAATGCTGTTTATTATGTTGTTTGTTTATTTTATTAAGAATTTGTATTGTATATATTTGGCTATGACTAATATCTATTTTCTTGTAAAGGATAAAGAATAATTTTCAAGATGTTCCAGCATGATATACTATATTAAATATCAGTCAATCAATAAATCAATGCACAGTCTTTTAATTATCGGTTTCATAATGTAAACAAAATACTCAACATACCAAAGACTAAAGTATATATACAGGGTGGGGCAAACCTTTACACCCCCCTAGCGAAATCTCAATAACTTCGTCAAAACTAAAGATTCTTTAAAAATATTTTAAGGGTTCAAGAGGAGGAATGTTGACATCTAACTTCCAAATTTGGTCGAAAAATATAAAAACATTAAAAAGTTACAGAGTTTCTACGAAAAAAACTATAAAATCAAATTAACAAAGCTTATACAACAGGCATTTATGCTTTTTCATTGAATTGTGACTCTAAAGCGGTCCGCCTATTGATGATGCCGATTCTATTTGAGTAGGTGTTCAAAGTGACCGTCATAAGGTCGCATGCACGACTGTAACCTCTTCCAGAATGCTAGCACAGCCAGGTCGATAGCCTCTTGTGGCTTGTGTTCCCAGATTGCCTCCAGAACAGTCTTGAGTTCAGCCTGTTGGTTGGTTTTGGAGTGAACACTTTGTACAATGTATAGTGCCTCAAACGTGGTAGTCGAGGAAATTGAGGTTAGGTGAGTTTGATGGCCACTCCTCCTTCTTGACGAACTCCGGACCATGCTGTTCGATCCATTCTCGTGTCACAGCTATTGAATATAATTTTAGTAAGCTTTGTTAATTTGGTTTGTTGGTTTTTTTCGTAGAAACTCGGTAACTTTTTTATTTTTTAATATTTTTCGACCAAATTTTGAAGTTAGATGTCAACATTCCTCCTCTTGAACCCCTTAAAATATTTATTAAAAATCATTAGTTTTGACGAAGTTATTGAGATTTCGCTATGGGGATGTAAAGTTTTGCCCCACCCTGTAGAGTGGAACAACAATATAAAATTGAATTCTAAATAATATAAAGAAATAATAGAGAAAGAAATTATGCTGAATCTGTATCCGCAATATTTTTTACATCAGTGATACTATTATATTCTGAAATTCATCATTACAAAATCAGTATCCATACGACAAAAACAGACGTGAAACTTTGCTTATTTACTAAGTTTTCTTTAAAAGACTAAAGGCTAAAGCCGAATTTAACGTCATGTTCGAGCCCTGAGGGCTACATCAGTGACGGGAGAGCCTTGGGATTCAAACCGCGGACCTACTGATCCGCAATCCAATCACTTAACCATTAAGCAATCGGCTCTTTCCAGTTTAATACTAATTGATCGATTGATTGATATACCTGATAGGGTAGACGGTTGTATGTGGCTGGCAGCTCGTACAGATCACTCTGTGCTACAGGAATGACATCACCATAGTCTACAAACTCTACCACCACCTACAATAACATACAAATATGCTGACTATAATTATTTAAGGCCTGGTTAATCAGCTGGAGGCGATATCATCAGAGACGTCAATACACATAGAAAATAATTCTATTTACTTCAACATATAACATATGCATGCTAACATCTTGGCTACTAAACCAGGATAAAGCACTAAGTACCTGATCATCAGTTGTTTTCTCAAGGAGCCTCACACGCATATAGTGACACCCGTTCACATCAGGACTGCCCTCCTTGTAATAGTAGCACACTGATCCAGGTACGATCTCCTCCAAGTTATAATAGTCCATCTCTCCTAGGATAGTATCTAGCTCTAGCAGGTTGTCCTGTTAATCAATCAATCAATCCAGCAATCAATCAATCGTTTTTATAAAACCCACAGGGCTGTTACACCCGGGGTAAAAACATCTATCAATCAACCATAGTGAAACTGATTTCATTAATGGCATCCACAGACAGATTATGCTGTATACCCAGGATCAACGAGAGACCTCTTTTTATTGACAGAGGCTCTCAATAGCTCTGCAGAGATCTAATGCGGTTTTCTTTCGTTGCTCTTCAATCTATTTGAGCTTGAGCAGCCAGGGATATTCATCGGAACGTTCTTAATGACTCTTTTTTTAACCCACAGGGCCGTTTACAATCAGGGTAAACAAATTATTCAATCAATCACTCATACAATTATTACTCATTCATTCAGTAAATTGATAAAATTAAGAAAGTTAGATACCAACTCAAGCTCAAGCTAAGTTTAACGTCAGTTTTTGTATCCTAGGATACTTTCAGAGAGAAATTTTTTAACTACTACATTGTTTAATTTAAAAACATTTACTGATTAAAAACACTACAATAATTATAGCCAAAAGCCAAACCGAATAAGCCGGACTCTTGATCTGAACGCAGACATCAGAAATACTTCGAACATGAGAGACAAACACCTTCATCTGTGCACTGTCTGCTGGCAGAACAAGCTGATCTGAAGACAAAATACATCGCACATGTTATTAGAGCAAGTGAAATTTATAGAGGATGAAATTTATAGAGGATGAAATTTATAGAGGATGAAATTTATAGAGGATGAAATTATAAATAATTAATATCATTATTATGAACATACCAGGTTCTACAGCATGCTGCACAATGCCATTTACACTTGTATCCATGCTCTCACTACTGCCAGCACTACTAACTACTGTGTCGCTCAGGGTAGAATTAATGCCTTGACACTTGCAGTAAACCCCCACAGTCTGAGGGTCAATCACTCGCTGTGGCTCGTCGATCTCTAGTTTAGGGTACACAATCAAGCGACGCAGCCCAGTTGATGGTTTGAATCTGAAAATATGAAAGATGATGGTTAAGGTTCACTTAATCAATACGATGTATTATTGCCAATGGGGCTGTAGAGTTAAAAACATGTGCAATTGTCATGTGTGGAATTAGACGAATAAAATAAATTCACATTTCTTGTGTTATGTAGGCCATCACAAAAATTGTTCCATTTAATTTTGATATGTCACTTGCATAATCAATCAATCAATCAATCAATATGAGTTTACGTCTGGTTCATCATCTGAAGACAATATCAGGAATCAGCATATACCACACCGTTGGTCCACCCAAACGCAGAAGGAAAGCACATATGCAGAACTATCACTTGCCGGATTGAATACAGCCTACATAAGAAAATACCAACTGAAAGCTGCATGTGTTTCACAGAAGCAGACTAACGCAGTTCCTGGTTGAGGAGACCCATCAGAAAACAATTTTATCTCCAAGAAAATGTGGCATACAAACTCTACATTTATATACCATGGACCAGGCCTTAGGCAGTAAACTGAGAGAGAGAGTAGGCTACTACTAACAATTCTGTGTCGAAGAGATGTTGATCGGACACAATGAGCTGTATATCTATGGGTAGTGGGCGCTCATAGTAACACTGATAAAACGCCGCCAGTGAGTCAGCCCACAGGCCGTTAGGAAACACTGTCACCATCTGAACAGTAAACAAACAGTGAGTCAGCCCACAGGTCGTTAGGAAACCATGTCACCATCTGTACAGTATACAAACAGTGAGTCAGCCCACAGGCCGTTAGGAAACACCATCACCATCTGAACAGTAAACATACAGTGAGTCAGCCCACAGGCCGTTAGGAAACACTGTCACCATCTGTACAGTAAACAAACAGTGAGTCAGCTCACAGGCCGCTAGGAAACATCGTCACCATCTGAACAGTAAACAAATACTGAATTTAACCTCATATACAAATTCAAATCAATTCAAATTTGCAATCAATCATTTATTCACTCAAACTATCAGTCAGTCAATCACTTAATCAATGGAAGACCTAATGCCTGATTCTTCACTCTAAGGTGATGTCAGAAATGTACTCAGCGAAAGAGAAAAACTACTAGCTATTGCGTACCATCGCAAGTCAGAGCTAATCCGCATATACACAGACCTAAGAGAAATTGAACTATGAAAGAGTGCCAAACCACTATACAAGACAAGGTTTATTTTAAAAGATCTTAAGCAGATTGAGATGGGCTTTCAGTTTGCCTTCAAGGTAATAATTACTGTGCCTACATGTTAATTTGCTATCACCTTTTAGGCTTCTATGAAACATATTTAATTTCATCCTGGCCACTAACAGTGTCAATAATTGAAAGTCAGTTTCTGTCATGCAACATGGGTTTTTCCATCTTCCTGCTGCTCAAATATGTGCTGGGTTTCCTCACACAGATGGCGAATAACAGTAATGTGAATATAAAATTACTAAATGGCTACTTCCTCTAATATATAATATATTGACAAGCAACATGTTCTAGTTAATGTATTGTACGACACAATTATCTCGTAAATATTGTCCACTAATTAATGTAAACATCATGGAAATATTAACTGAATCAAATATTAACTTACACTGTGAATTCTTTCTTTAATGACATCCAATGCAGTTTTCTTTGATTCTACATGCAACATACAGAAATAAATTACCGTTTGTGACTTTTGACTTCTATGCTACTTGATTGGCAAATAACGCAGATACAGCAATAGAGAGATTTGATAACTATGTAACCAATATCATGATTTCTGTGTCTTAGACCAATTATTGATCGCTTAAATTCCAGACTCGCAGAGGTAGGCTCCCACGTGGCATTTTACATCATTGAGGAAGGCAACAGGCTATCACTTCAGAAACACTAACTTAACTTGAACAAAAGCATCATTTCTGGAGTGGTACAGGAAAACCCTTTGTGATGGGGTCAACTCGATGAGATGCTCACTATTGAGCGAGAAAGTAGTCAAGTTTCTGTGTAGAATTTTTTTATTGGACCTGCCACGAGACAAATAATTGAATAGATTCTTAACAACTAAGGCTGAGCCAGTTAGCACATCGACTCAGTGTCCGCATGGAGTCCTATAGGTTTACAGTTCGAATCCAAGGGCTCATCTGTCACTAATGTAGCCGTTAGGCTGCGAAACTGACGTAAAATTCAGCTGTAGCTTTTTACTGACCTGTTGTAGAGGACTTGTTGAGGGTAGCACTCCCAGGAGACGCTGTAGATACCGTAGTCATGTGTTCAACATTCATGTTATAGTCAACCATCTGCACCTGTCTAGTGCCCGGGATAGTTATTCTAATCTGCGACAACTCCGCCTTGAAAATACAACACAATACAATACAATGAGGATTTAACGTACAATACTTGATCATCAGCTAAATATCAGCAAATACCAATCATCCCAGATATTAGCCTAGAACATTGGCAGTATTCCAGTACGGTAATCTCTAGTATATTAGAAAATAGAAAAAAAATCACGTAATAGATATTTTATGATAATGTTAGAATTAATTGTAAGCATGTAAATCAACGTCATTAATTATATAATTAATGTAAGTAGAAAATGTCATGAAAATTAAAAATTAAATTTTCTGATCTACCACGATACTTTAGAAAACTCATGACTTCCCACCTTATTTCTGTTTTAACAGACTTTCTTGCCCTGGATAATGGACTTTCACTGTTTCGGATCAATTTCTCTTCGGTCTATGTATTTGCGGTGCTCAGTGTTCTGGTGGTTTGAATCTCCAAGAATCTTCGAATTTCCGCTTGAGACGTCTCTGACATCACCATCAGGTGAAGAACTGGAAGTTAAATCCGTATTGATTGATTGGAAGTGTATATGATAATGAGAAAGTGTATCTAGCTAATGCGGAAACCTTGATATGATTCCCACTGCTTAGGCTATGATTGATTGATCTTCCATCACCTTCTCCACCGGGCAATCTCCCTGAGGCACCAACTGCAGCACTAGGTGATGCAACAGCAGCTCCCTTGGGTGATGTAGCAGCTGTATGAGCTGCGGAGGCAGCTGTGTGACCAGCTGTGTGATCAGATGTATAAGCAGCTGCAGTAGCTCCTTCTGCGTCATAATAAGAAAACAATAAGGGCCAGCTTTTGGAAGTGTGGTAATGTTGGGTTGTTTGGCAACAGAAAACTCTTTTGTTTACACATTTCTGTACCTAATATTAATAGAGAAACTTAGATTGACTTGCAATCGTACAATCAAAACTGGTCCTAAAAGTATAAACAAGTATATTTCTCTTCAATTTCTGAATACAGCAAGCTAGGGTCATGACATTGTAATGACCTGATGGCTTCAGGTGTCAAGGTGTTAAATACTGAGCAGCTTATAAAGAGAGACAATATCTTTGCTTCATAAATGTTGTTGTTGCTCCCAAGGCAGGGTGTCAGCTGTCTTGCTTAACCCCTCCATCCTCGTCACTGGGGAAGGTAGGGATCACCCAGGGCCTGCCGCAGGTTTCTTGCAGCTCCGCCACCCCGCAGGGCTTTGCCCAAATCCACAGGTCAAATATTTAGCTTCATAAATCTCAACAAGATAATTAATATTTTAAATAAAACAGTGCAAGTCCACAAGTACAGAAAGTCATGAAATTGAATAAGTACTATTAAAGGACAGATCTATGTCACAAACGATTAACCCACCCTAAGCCTTCAAATGAGAGCTTTGCAATAATTAACCATAATAATTAACAGGTGCGAAAATGAGGCCAATGTGATAATTATAATAAATCTTACCAAATCTGTGTTTGTACACTAGAACATCTTCACCCGATATATTTCTACAATAAAATTAGAAAACCGATGCCTACATGCATACAAAATAATAATGTACAAAAGTCTATATACAAGTATAATCATATACAGTGCTAAATCATACCGGATGACATCAAGCACAGTGTAATCTTGAGTCCAGACAAGAGGCATACTAAATATTTAATTTGTTTGGCTCAAACCACATATTGTGTCAGAATATTGGTCGTACACCAGTGTACAGTAATTTTGTTTAAAAAACATAAAGAAATTTTTCAATGAGGAAGTTTGTGGAAGTCTTTGAAGATTCTTAAGAATTTAATAACTTCCTAACTGTGAAGTTTGATTAATTTCAAGTATTCTACATTTGTTACAAGTATAGGTAGTACTTACAACAGCTTCACTACATGTAGAATAACTAATAATGGCCAGCTGATCATTCCAGATCAGCATAACAAACAATAGATAGTCTTTATCAGATTATACAGATTAAGATAACAAAAACAAATTTATACGGTACACATTTTTAATGTCCATTTCCTCATCCAAGGATGATGTCATGGATGCCATCATATATTATTTAGCCTAACCTCTTCATTTCCACGACGTCCCTCATGGTATCAACAACAAACTCAACTGCCGACGTATACTGGAACATCCCGCTTGGAATCCTTGTTCCATATTTCTCCAAGAAAACTCCTACAAACAGTACAGGTATGACAAGCATGTAATTGTCATTATATGGCACATTCGGACGTCCCTGGTGGTCGTCATCAGTTTATGCAAAGGACATTAAATTTGCATCGATGTTTGATTTGTGCATACGCTTCTTCAAAATGTGTGACACATGGAGTATAAACATTTCTTACTCGTTCCGCTCCCTAAATGTGTAAAGTACAAAAAGAGTCTGTTCGCTTTTTTTTTCTCCCCCCCCCAAGTTCACTTTTCACAATACACAAACTAATTTGCAAATAATATTACGACCATGAAAATTTAGTGCACCTGCTGAATATTCATTAAATCAAATTATTCATCAATTATACAAAAATAATGATACTACAAATGAAATAATACTAATTAGAAAAAAATTAACTCTTTTAAGTTTTAATTTTAGAAACTGTCAATATTTACTAAAAAATAATAATTAAAGTAATATACATTTGCTTTCAAACCATATAAAATTAATAATTCGATAGGATTTTAGGTTTCATTCCTCATCAGTATCTAGATGATGTCCGAGACTTAAGAAATATTTGTCAAGGACTATATAATAATAAATTATTATATAATTATAATTAATCATTAATAATCACAAAATTTAAGAATTAAATCACCAACATTCTAAATGCTATTAATGTCTAGGTAGACCAAATTTTACACAATGAGCCACAATTTAATTATATTCAGAGTGTGATTTGCCAGACATGATGGGGTGGAGGGGGGGAGGTGAACCACCTACTGTAAATCCTGACCTCTCTATCTCAGCAAAATTAATTTATTGGGGGGTCGACATTCAACCCCACCTAATTTGTTTATGTTGTTTGCCCCACTTAACTTGGCAATCCCCCCACTTTGAGTCTTGTCAACATGTTCTTGAGAAATTTGGAGCCAAAAAATTTTGCGAGTTTTTTTTCACATTAATTTCAATATTGCTACGGCGGCACGCTCTTATTTATAGTTAAGATTCTGACTCTTCTCTACTAGATCATCAAAGTATAATATCACATAAGCCCATCCAATGATTTAAGTCTCACCACCCAATTAAGATAAAATGCCAACACCTCATTTAAAACTTTTAAAAGCTCGAACCCCTTCCAATCCCCCCCCACCTCTCGAAAGCAAAATTAGACAAATCCCAGCAGATTATATTCACACTGAACACTGAGCACACTTCAATTAAACTGAAGGAAATAAATACCAACTTGACAGATCTTTAGCCTTTATCTCAGTGACAAGGCTTCCTCCTTTCCCTATATCTCCAAATAGTTCCTTAATATGATATTTGCATTCTTTATACCTTGTACTTCGTTCTATACTCTCGTTTCTTGACATTCTGTTAATTAACAGTTTACCTAATAAATGAAATTAATCAATTATATCTCAATCTTGAATTCTAAAACAAATGAAATAAAAGCACAAAACTTGCATAGACACTACTGTCACTCAGTATGACCAGTGAAACTGAAATCAATAAATTATACCGTAACAAGATAAAAATCAAATCATGACTAGTTATCATAAAATGTTTTAATGTCCATGAGCCTTTTTCAGCTAGATGGAATGACTGGTGCTACGTGATACCAAGAGGGTGGCGAATCCAGAAGGGGGAGGGGGCGATAAACCCACTTAGAAGTATTAAAAAAAACCTTGGCAGTGTATTTCACCAGATTCCTGGTAAAATTGAATTTCATCATTCATCATTAATCCAAAATATTTTGGACTAGGGCCCTGCAAGGTCTTCATTAGCTCCTGACTGTATTCAACATGTAGCCAACTGGGCACTGGTAAAGAGACGTGCCTGACACTGCCTGTGTCATATTTTATTTACTTATTGTGTTTGAGTTATGGTATGGTCCTGGGTTAGGGTTGGCCTAACCTCCACCCCAACCCTAAACCCAACCCTAACTTATTCTACTCTATCTGTGCAAAATTGAAGAAAATCGGTCAAATTGTATTGACACAGGCACGACTATTTACTAGTGCCGGCAACTGTAGGTTATAATATTACCATATAAATACAGTACATAGGAGGTCTAAATAATTAGGCAAATTAGCCAAAAAATATCCGGTACTATAATGATTGATAAGAGTTAATTAAAAGAATTTACTGATTAGAATTCGATAGGACGTTAATATGTAAAGAGTCAACGAATGTTATCAAATTATACATGTCAATAATTATTCATCAAGTCATAATTTTATGAATTAGGACCAATTTTATATGCTTCTTTCACAATTTATATTTATTTTTCACTCTATTTTATTAAAAATACCTCAATTATCGCCAAAAGTAAACATGTCGTGTTTCCATTTAAATTTTATTTTCCGTTTTCACGCGCGCTCTTCAGATCATAAGACTTAAACATAGAGATTTCTGAACATTTATTATGAATAATTTTCCTTTACAGGCTTTTCTTGTTCGATTTTCTAACATGATTGAGGCTTAAAATTGTAGGCATAGCTACGCATCTACTCCATAAAGAAGCTGGTGTAACTTAATTGCGCCACTTTAAAATATCGGAGAGGTGAATTTTCAGGCCAAATTTCCAGAATATTAGGGGAAGACGAGATTGGAGTAGGGGGAGACCAATATGGTGGATAAGTTTGAGCCAATTTAATTTAATTGCGTTAAGAATGTGGCAGGATGGACGCCACTGCTCATTTCTGACAAAATTATTATAATGATCCTGGCCCCCATTTTTTATTTGACCTGCAGATCATTTACCATTTGATCTCGATAAAAAATAGCCTACAGGATAAATATTATATTAAAATTCAATGTGTCTCTCCTAAGAAATTCCTAGACCACCCACTGCGCTTGTGGGTATGTCAGAATTTATTATATAGCCTATCACATAGGCCTAACGTAACATCGTTGTGTCAGAAGGCATCATGTTATCCTAATGAAGAAAAAAGCAAATTATGCGTTTGTTTAATTTACTTATCTATTTTGTGGTGCATGGCTGCTTCTGATGCTAACTCCTGTACACAGCCTCTTGCGTTAACAGTTCCATGATTGGTTGGGATAAACCTACATCAAGACAACTAGGCTTGAAACTCGTATTCTGCCCAATATGTCTATTTATATAGACCAATCAGAGCAGAGAAGCGTCAAGCATAAGATTCAATGCAGGCGTAACCAATCACAAGATTGTCAACAGACGTTTTTCATGTTCTTCTTTTGAGCGCGTTTTGAAATTAAATTATCCTTGAATCATCTCTTAACGATGATAACAGACGCAAAAGCAGAAATAATTTCCACATGCGGTGCAAATTTTTAGTTTGGCGAATCTTAACAAATTAATTCTGTAACCAGTTAAACACTACATAACTCCTTGTCGACTATCCAGTGATTATTTAAACTACCAAATCGCGTATTTAGGGGAACCCCCCCCCCCCCTCTACCTGAGGGGGTGGGCCATGCTCACATCATTGATTTGACCTGCCTCTCGAAAAGAAAAACATGTTTAAAAATATGTATATACATCCTCCTAAGAAATTCCTAGATTCCCTAGCCTACCAGGGTGATATTTGCAGGGGGGGGGGGGGGGGGTTAAGCCCAGCTCGACTTGCGGACTCTCCTACGTAAAGGGATCAAAACCCCGGCCGAGGGTCATATTTCTCTCTTTTTTTGTAACCGACATCCTTAGATCTTTCTGGGGCCCAAAAAATACCATTGCGCTCCGGGATGATGCATGGTGGGGCCGTTGAGCACTTAACAGTTCCATGGTCCCTTGCTTTCCTGTTTAACCACTAGTAGAAGCCGACTACCGCAGTCACTGATTAAGGAGATTCCTCAGAAAAAATTATTTCCAAGAAAATATGGTAACGGGATCAGCTCCGCACTAGGAGTCATTATTTACTCTGCTGTAGACTACCTTTAGGCTATAATAGTATTTAAGGCCCGTGAACGATATTACGGGCTTTAGTAGTTCACACTTTATGCGCATTGTAGGCTCTATTCATTGTTGGGTTGGGACACAGACATGAAACTTAGCTTTACAGCTTTTGACTTCGCTAAAGTTCCAGTATAAACTTATGACTCTTCTCTCTCTCTCTATACCAAAGTCAAACCAGTTGACTAATTTTTTCAATCTAGTTTAGTATAATAAAATATTTTGAGACAAAATATAATTAAAGCAATTTTATTTAGAAAATACAATATCATTTCACACTCAATAATCTCATGAAATAAAGCAGCAGAGGTATTCAACATCGTTTACTACAAAACCAAACAGAGGTAGGCCAAGTAGGCTACTAAGCCAATTAAGTTAAAAATTACCTATCCGATATACAGTTCCTAAACTTCATATCCTACACGTCGAGTGGTCCAGTCTTCTTCTTCTTCTTCTTCTGATAATAATAATAAGTACATTTATAAATCGCCGCTCTATGCAAAACGCCACTGCAGCGCTAAATGGACAATGAAGAATCAAGTAGCACTGCTGCAAAAGGCCACAACCTGTGTGGCAGTCTCGACCTCTGCAAGTCGATACAACCAATCTAATTGTGTCACAGGCAATACCTATAATAGTCATTATATAATAAATATATAATAATACTGCAGTGAGCCCACTTATTCTGTACGAGTAGTCTGATGGGAATGTAGTACAAATTTACTGTTAGTTCACTAAAATATTAATATGTTTAGAAAAATAGTAGGCTACTGCTAAATACCAAGCACAAAAGAACAATGGTGCGTTAGTGATAGGCCTATGCGATTAATAGTCATATATATACAATTACTCACACATGTAGTATTTAATTATATTAAAGCATTAACTAACATAATGAAGGGATTTAACCATTCAAAATGACGAACGATTTAAAGATGGAGAATCATATGCATCTGATGGAGAATTATGTAGCAGAAAAGAAAAGCTGTCGATCAAAACATTTATAGGAAAGCGCTACAAGGAACTGCTACTTGACGGCATACAAGACAATTATACAGATATATTTTATATTCCTGATACGCTAAATATAGTACCTTTATTAGTAACTGTTATGCCTGTTACCAGTTGCTCTCTACTCATTCAAGTCAGAATCAAAATGTTTACGTTAAATTTTTTGCAAACTAGTAACTATCACATAAAATGACTTAAAATACAACAGCAATCACAATTTGCAACTTAAGAAATCGCATTACATAGGTTACAAAGTATGAAATGCCATAGGGTGACATACAATTTGACTATCAACGAGGTTCGTCGTTTCAATTTTGAGCAGATGCTTGATTCAAACTAGCAACATTTATTTATTTTTCCTTCTTCAATTTGTACACTAAATCACAGCATACTTCACATACTGAACTTGGTCACACCGATTATGATTTTCCTTAACATGGTCGACTTACATACAGCGAAGCTATAACATTATGTGCATCAAAAACAACTCTAAAATTCAAACTTTTTTAAGATATTCAGTCAAACTAATCTTATGATGCGTGTCCAATCTGAATCTGTCTATATCAATTAAGAAATTTAATTTATTATACAATACAATACAATGCGGATATCACGTCCAGTTGCTCACCCGAAGGCGATGTCAGGGACATCTCAAGCAGACTATGCAGCTGCAAACAATTAATCTGAAATCGGGTTTCGGTGTGCATCGTCATCCATGATATTATTGTAATATTATCATTGAAAACATTGCAATATGAATATCATCTGGAGCTTTCACATCATCAAATCACGTAGGTTAGGGAGTCATCCATTATACCAGTCCAGTGTATGTCCACGATTTAACTATCTGATAGACTTAGATGTGATTTAACCAGGCTGTCATGCTATGCAATCATAAAGTTAAAAAGTTTACCACTTACAAACCGAGTCACCGAGACGTAAAAATTAAAAAACAAAAACAAATATCATATCTATACACAACAGTAAGATTTTAATATAAATAAATTGCCTAAATATCACTCTCATGAGACACAACATTAGACAGGGTACTATTTCAATTGACACAATTTTATCATTTTAATTAAAGTGAAATAAATAAACATCTATTCAATAGAATTAACTATACATTTTAAGCAGTAGATGGCCTAATTTGTAGCACACTTGCCTCTTAAACAGGAGGCTACAGGTTCGATGGGTCAAACAAGTCCTCCATCCCCCTCGGGGGTCAGTTAGTAGGAAGCAATTAGTACGTAGTAGGTTACTGCTTTGGAAGTTTGCGAAAGGTAAACACGGGTATGGTCCTTTGGATCGAAGTGGGGCTGGCGATCTTGCCGCTAGATTAATGACAATTGTCACCTGTGCGCTGAATGCTTCGAAATGAGATCAGCTCCAAACCTAGGGGTCAATTCTGACCTATGGTGCACCTTTACCTTTACAGGTTCGATGTTCAACCGGATTCATATCTCACAACTCTGCAAATTACTCCAGCATTATTAAAATACTTGAAAGTACATTCGTTTATCCTAGGATGATACACCGCTTGGAACGTCCCTGACATCGCCTTCGGGTGAGGAACCGGACTTTAAATCCTCATTGATTGATTGATTGATTGATATGATATCAATCCTCATTGATTGATATTGATTGATCAGAGATGGACCTGGCTGGAAACTGAACCAAAAATCTAACAGTAAACTATGTTACCGGCTAGGCATTAAAGCACGACCCACGATTTGATATCAAATTTTAAAACAATGCAATAAAAATCTCAAGACTTCAAAACATAAATAAAATACGATTAAAGCACACAGGGCATCTGATGTTACATGTAGAAGCTGTATATCACCAGCTCAGTGGCGGTTCCAAACTGATTTCAGAGGGGAAAAATTAAATCTTGAAGAAGGTCAAAAATTTATGAATTTTAAATTAATTAACTATATCGTGGACACTTCCGAAAAATTTTATGCTTCCAGTGTGTTCACAAAATTTCATGCTTAAATAGGGTGGTCGTTCCCTAAATCCTTATTAGATGTAATTAATCAATTAATCATGATTAATTAGTTGATCTTTATTAGATTTTTAAAATTATTATTTTATCTAGATCTTAATTCTCTTGGATCCGACACTGAAGGCCGGTTTACGAACTTAAGGGCACAGCTACTTACCAACCAGTTATTGCTTAAGCATTATTAAAATTATTAAAATTAAATTTGCCATATTTTCCAGTGTTACTGCCGCCCTTGCCTAACGACCAAAGTAGCCGTACGTTCGTATATCGGTCAATAATCAGTTAAATTCGTTGATCAAGTCTTAAAGAGTCCAGATCGTTTAGTTATTCTGTCGAAGGTATCACAGATGACAGACCAGTTGTCCCAAGCTGCCACCAGACAACCAATCAAACACACTGTTGATATGATGCGTAACCTGCTCACAATCATATACAACAAATACAATAATTATTTCACAATCATTGCAGTCAAATTTCATTCAGTTTAAACTTTCAATACGAAAAGCATATCAAAACTCATTATTCTTACAATAAAGAAAACGTCCCTTCTGACGATGCAAAGATATCAATTAATACTAAAATATTAATAATAATAATAAATAATTTAAGTTAATCCTAATTTAATTTAATCTTTAATCTAATCCTAATTTAATCAATTAATAAACATATAATTGATTATCGATGATGCTCATATTGAAATATTAACAACAAATAATATGAGTGAAACTTTGAATTGTGTGCCCGTCATCTCAAAGAAAGCAACAAAGATAAAGCAATGTATCAACTAGCGGCGGCATAAATAAAAACTTGTCCGTACTAATCCTAAATCGTACCATCTGCTCATTTTTCATGAATACTTTAAACTAAGCTATTACTGACCGGTTTGTAAGAAATGGACCCAGGAAGTTTGCAAGAGTTGAGACTAGGACTAGAATAACAGCGAGTATAGCGAGCATCACGTTGATCAATTTAGTGAGGATCGCTCTAAAGTTAGAATTCTCTATGCCCTCCATAGATATCAGCTGCTGCTGATGCTGCTGCTGCGTCTCCATCTTAGAGATCTATGACAATACAATACAACACATGATAATACAGTACAATACAATACAATGCCATTTTATTAATACATGATCATTAAAATGATTGAACACAGTTCAATACTATTTTATAACTGAAAATATAAATCCGATTCTATTATTTATAGTGCAATATTATTCTGTCATCATACTATATAATTCTATCGACATACATTCTATCGTTACAAAATACCGTAGATTAAAATTTCATCAGGACTTGGAATTTAATAGTTCTATGCACTTAAAAAATAAAGTTATTTTCCAACGCTGAAGTCAGGGAAAACAATACAATACAATGAGGATTTAATGTTTGGTTCAAGGAATAAATTCAAACTGAAGTGAAATAAATGGGAAAGACAAAACAGTTTAAAATTTGGACTATCTCGTGTAGTCATCCAGGCGATGCTTGGTCAATGTTAGCTACTGATGCTTTATTAAATCTTTTTTTCTCCATGCACATGTCAACCGCACGAGTTCACAGGGTTTCCTTTCTTAGTTGCTGTTTTTGATATTTTCTGTAGTCTTCCATCCCACTGGTTAATCGTATCTTTGCTGTTAGGAGCACACTAATGCAGCAAGCGCAGATACATTATTAACCAGTAAAGGTAGCGTTACTTTATTTCTGTAGTCTGATCTGAGTTTGAACCCACGACTCTTCAATCAACTTACGCTTGAGCGCACCACGCTAACCACTAGACTACCGCCACCGGCTCGATAGAAATGGAGAGTGAAGCTGCCTGAAGGCTACAACCTGGCAGCGACTGAGCATTGAACTCATGACCTCTGATTTCAAAAGCCTCTGCTCTACCAATTAACCAACAAGACTCACCATCTTAAACGAATTAATAAATTTTGCGCATCTATTACACAAAACACATTACAAATAAAAAAGTTTTAAATAGGATGGCAACAACAAGAAATATAACAAAAACTGTGCGGAACAGGTAGATGAGCATTTTTGGTCATGGTATGAGGAAAAAAAAGAAGTAGAAAGCATAATCATAAGCGAAAGAAAATTGAAGGAAAGTGCTGCAAAGGAAGACAAAGAATTACCTATAGGCTTACAAAGAGTCTCAGTGATTGGATGATCGTAGAAGAAGTAGAAATGATATGAACATCAAAATAGAGAGAGAGAGGAAAATTTGGAATACCATGACCATCAATGTCGAGACCGGCAGGATATCTCAAATAAGAATAATAAAATAATGTAGAAGAACCTTAGTTTGACAGGATTCCAACAGTTCTTGCATATCTCTGGTTCGCTCATCTAACTGATACTCTATCTTCTCCTGCATACTGGCCAGCTCCTACAAAACAATAAACAATCTAAATATGCATTCTCGCACTAAATTAGCTCAAGCCTATCAAAATGTAAGAAACAATAGGTAATAAATTGGCACAAAATTCAATGTCCCCAATTTCTACATTTTAGAGTTACAAAATTTATTTGTCTCAAAGTATTTAAGTTTAAAAAAATGCTATTCGCAGATTTACTTAAATATTGAAGACAGAGTCCTAGTACAGTCTCATATAGCTCTATTTGATGTCACACCAGCAAATTAACATTGAATTTAGTGGCTTGTACAACAAAAATTCTATATAAGGTTCATTTCTTAAGTGACATCAGAAATAGTTTATGAAATGAGAATTTTATGAGAGGGATAGAGAAAGAGAGAGAGAGGGAGAGATAGAGATAGAGAGAAAGTGGGAGAGAGATATATATTTTACAAATAAAATTTCCTTCCAGTACTATTCAAATATATTAATATTGGAATAGTACTGGTATTGTATAGTAAATAAATTGAATATATTAATTACATAGCAAATGAGAAAACATAACATGTAAAATAAGGAACAGTGTTGAAGAAATATAAGCTTGCTAAAATTAATAACAGTAATAAAGTTAAACGTTCAAACATGTAACGGTGTATACAAGTTGAATGAACTCAAATATTATTGACACTTTATTACAGATTTACCAATGTTTTGTTAGATTTAATCGTTTGAGTGTGTTTAACATCAGGATAAGAAGCCCAACGCTTCTCTTCAAGAAGGCTCAACACACAAAAGTAGGCCACCATATGTTATCTCATCAAAACACTACAACTATATTTAACTTCTGACGACACTAAATTTGATATTTTACTATCTACGACACGTCTCTGATTTCGTCTTCAGATGATGAAACGGACGTTAAATTATCTCATTAATTCCTTGTAGAAATACAAAAATCTAATCAATCAATAAAATTTATTTAGAGCAGTTTTCAAATTAAAATGCATTTTCATACACATATAGAAATGTAAATGTAAACTTATGTAAGTGCAACAATAATAGAAATGCTAATAAATTTATCGGCTGCGCGTCATTTTATTAAAAATTCATGATAATAAACTACATAAAGCTACTCGACCAATAAATATTGATTTTACATGCATTTCGTATCCTAATATAATTCAATATATACAAATGCAACTTAATGCCGATGACCAAAAACTTGGCATCCAATTATAATTATCTGTTCACAAAGAAATCCAGAGCAAATTCTAATAAAAACCCTAGCAAATCAATGATCAATCAATAATCTCAACATCAGCGATTCATGCATTAGACTCGAGTGTCATGAAGATGACAGAGAGTATACTCAATCAATCAATCAATCAATCAACTAAATGCTTTTCTAAAGCGCACTCTTAACTAAGTCTCAGAAGCACTTTGATCTGGCGATTGAATTCATCGCCAGCTTCTATGTATGTCAATTGCAGAAGATGACAAGTGAGAAGTATTCGGCCGATTGGCAAAATTTGGGCTCTTTAACTAAATAGGCAAGTGCTCTACCGTTTACGCTACCTCAATTCAGTCTTAATGACTGATTTGAGGGAACAGAGATAGTGACAGATGATTTAAACACAACCGACCATAACTTAGCCAACAATTGCTCCAGTTCTGGTCGATTTCATGTCAACAATTGCTCTATTTACCATCCGTTTTCATACCTACAGTTGTTCTTTTTAGTCTGATTCTTTGCTCAAAGATCTTTATCAGTTTTTAGTCCACTTTTTTTGTTGTCTGCTGCTGACCTCAGCTGTTGCCGCTACAGCTGCCGACCTCAGCTGTCGTTGCTGCAGTAGCTGCTGTGGTTGTTGCCTCTACAGCTGTTGACCTCAGCTGTCATTGCTGCAGTAGCTGCTGCGATTGTTACCACTACAGCTGCTGCTGATGCTGCCTGCTCCATTGTTGCTGTTATTGTTGTTGTTCTGCTGTAGAATAAACTCACAGTCACCAACCCCAGGCCTATACAAGTAACAGAAAAATAGCAATACAGTACAATACAATATGGGTTTAACATCTGTTTCATCATCTTACGATGATATCAGGAACGTCTCGAACAGCCCAAACAATACTAACTGGTCCACTCAAATGCAATTAACAACTTACAAGTGCTCACAGAGAACAGGGGTCAACACTGGTCAAACACGGCGCAACTCCATTTAACTATAAAACCGACAATCAAATTAAAATAATAATAGAATAAGCATTGTAATAGGCAACAATGAACTTCAGCATCATTTAATGGACCTTTGATATTACCAATCTAATTAGCTCAATGTGCTCAATGTAATCATCGACGACTGCAGCCAGGGAATTGTTGTTAATAGCTATTGCAGTAACAAATAATTAGTTAACTTAAGTAATGACAGAGTTCAATACATTTTTTTCCCAATTCTTAAACATGAAGAAAATAAAAAACATAACCACAAAAAATCCTCAAATTTAATGTGTTAATACCTTTTATTAGAGAAGAAACAACACATTAACCACATTACACACAGTTTTATATTCGGTCGAACTCATATTGTTTAGCAATCCAGAATAAAATTCGAAGGCTATATCAAAATCAATATAGTTTAGGAATGTTGTTACTTACGTATCCATGCTGTCATCATTTGATTGCAACGAACGATTTCTTTTAGACGAATCTGAAAAAATAAAATAGTAATTTAATCAATCAATCAATCAAAGGCTACTATACAGAACAATCCTGCGTTTCAGAAGCGCCTTGAACGTTAAATGTGAAGATTACAGCAGCTTAGTCTGCCGTATTAAGTTGATTATTTGACAAGATACTACAGTGAAGGTCAGAAATTTAGCAATCTCAATCAATCACTAAATTTATAGCTCAATCGATCTGGTTATAGTTTGCAACATTTTATGAATAAATAGAAGAATATTGTCATTTGAAAGAGGAAATAAATGAAATGCAAAACCAGCGACTGCGTTAGTCGGCTTCTACGAACCACGTGCAGCTTATGGTTTGTCCATTATTATGTTTGCCGGATTCAAAACGGCCTAATATATACTTCTAAATAGATCCATACCTTTGATATGTTTGAACTGATTCATGAGCACTTTGTTGATATCATCCACCCACTCTTGTTTGAGAGCAGTGGTGGGTGTGGTGATAGTATACACGTCACTGCGTCCCTGGACCCACAGTTCAAATCTCCGTCCGTCCGAGCCACGCGGTGACGCTGTTAGACCAATCTGCTCAGTCTGAATATAGAAAACACAGTGCCAATTGATACAAAAATTATGCAAACAAACAATAAATACTTGGACAATACAATGATAAACGCAGCAAGAATGTAAAAAATAGAACCGCGCTTCAAATATGTTAAAAATGTTTCATATGGTTTTGTTTACTTTATAGGTGCAGTATCAATTTCTAAGTAAGACGGTCGTAGGTCAGAATGCAGATTCTGAGCAGTGGGATGCAGGCATTGCTTATGAGTACGCTTAACTGACAGTATCCTTGGATACTGTTTCATTGGTCCTTGTTTCCATTACTGACAGTAAACTTATCCTTGGATACGGAAACAGACGTTAAACTTAGCTTTACAGCTTTGCTTAACTGCTCACACTGTACCAATGATTGTACGCTATATCATTATAGTATAAAACAAAACGAGATTGATAGAATGTGTGGAATATAAATGTTACCTGATCTATAGGTATCTGATCAATAGAAAAAGGTTTTTTATATGTTGAGCAGTAATTAAAGCAACTAAAGTACAACTAACAGAAAGAGTAGATATTGCCGTAACAGCATACCAAAATAAGAATGGATATCTGTTTATTTTCAATCCATTGACAGTTTAACATGTAAATTATGTACTAAATATAACCACATTAAAGGCATTTTGAGGATTCCGGGAACAATATTTTAATTTATCTTCATGTGGATATTCCTTACATGATGGTGAAGTTGCTGGAGGCATGGCGGCGAGGCTCTGGATGACCTCTCCCAACCCTATTAACCAGGATGGAGGTGATCGGCAGCACAGCCGACAGCCTGGGCGAGCAACAACAACATGTTCCTTATAATAATAGTATAATGATGCACTCACCAGCAGGGAGTTTTTGAAAGCATAAGCCTGCCTACCCCCGACCCCTGGTGACGCACCCTGTGCACCTGATTTACCATCCTCACGTTTCTTACACAACATGATCGCACGCTCGTATAAAAACATGTGCCTATGTGTCAACTTTGATCTCACGTCGAGTAGCACTGTTTTATCTTTACGCTTTCCCATGATGACTTCCACCGGGCCTTGCATTAAGAGTTGTCCTAACTCACTGAGGTCTCCCTGAATAATACAATACAATACAATGTAATACAATAAAATACCGTACAATGACAATTTTTTGTCAGTTTCATCAAGCAACTGTGATGTCAGGGTTGTCTAAAGCGGAATTAACTAAAACAAGCCATTTGGTATACAAAACTTGTAACATCGCATATTTGACATTTTCATTTTCCTGAGAAGTTATTTTTACTGATAGAGCTTAAAGTAGACTTTAAAGCCAGTTTCGCAGCCTAATAGCTACATCAGTGAAGGGTGAACCAGTGAACTGTGATTTGAACTGTAGACCCGACTTAGCCGATGCGTTAACTGGCTCTGCCCGTTAATAGTATCCCTCTTAAAACCTACTAAATATTTAATTAAAATCTTCTTAAGAGATTTTTTAATTCTTCAGCACAATCCAAATATACTTTATTAAATGGCATCAAATGGATGACACCCACTGTTTCACAACAAAATAAGAATCGTAGACAAGAACAGTAACTATGATTGGGTAGTAGCACAATGGTCAACATGTGCGTCCCTGAACCAAGCGATAGAATGCAACCTGGGTTTAAATCCCGGGTCAGTCGATAAAATTACTGCAGCATCCTTGGCCATCGATGCATACAAGTGCCTGGAAGATGGAAGGTTAATCATATATCTGTGCTGGCTATCGATTAGGCCAAATGTTCAGTCATGGAATGAACAATACAGTGCTCAACACGTGCTTGTAAAATAGTCTTGACAATAGGTCATGACACTGTCATAGCAAAAGAAAAAAGAAAGTCACATAACTAGCTATGCTACCTGATATCCTATGATGGACTGTTGGTGCATTATGTTGTTGACATATTTGAGCAGGTCACACATGGCTGTGATGGCTTCCTTTAACTCTACACTGGCTGACATAGAGGAGAACTTGGACATCTCCTGCAACAATAATTTACATTAATCATAATGATAGACAATAACTCTGATTTTGAGATGTCTAGTTATCTTGATGAAGTGAGGTTTGCAATTAAACGTATGAAACGTAATAAACCATGTGGACCAGACAATATATTTGCAGAATTATTGCATGCAACCGAAGAATTTAGTGTTGAGAAAATAACAGAAATTGCAAATGATATTTACAATTCGGGGGAAATACCAGATGATCTT
>JAQFZF010000016.1:0-29864 GCA_034695365.1 Enchytraeus norvegicus
GAGTTAAAGAATCAATGCAGGATTTTAATAATTTCGTTGGAATAAGATCTAGGGAACAGGAAGAATCAGTTGAGCTGTGTATAATTTTTCGAACTTCGTTCTCTGTAACAGGATCGAAGCTAGAAAGCTGAGGAAGTGGAGATGCTATGGGATTATCAGCGAAACAGAAACTGTTAACGCATGGAGGTATAGAAGCACAAAGTTGGCAATTTTATCATTAAAGAAATTAAGGAATGAAGAAGCAAGTGCAGATGGTGAACTGGCAGATGGAAGAGAATTTGGAATATTGCGACTGAGGAGAGAGTTCATGGCTTGCGAATGTTGTTTTGGTTTGTCCTTATTCTCATTGATGACCTGTTTGCAGTAATTTTGTTTCGATTTGGTTACCATTCTATGAACATGAACGGCTTGACATTTATAGAGAGTTTTAATTTAGACTGAATTGTTCGGTCTAAAATTTGATTCAAAGCGTGATCGCTCTTTCTTTTGGAGCAAAATATCGGGGGTTATGAAAGGTTTGTTCGCATGAGCTCGACAGATAATTTGTTTTTCTGGAGCATGTTTTTCTAAGAGTGTCAATATAACAGATTCGAATTGTTGGCAGAAGCTAGAAAGTGTGGTTTCCGGTTCTGTATAGAGCTCGGAAGCTCTGATATAATCTGAGAAGTTATCTGTGTTTATGCAGACATTTTCCGAATGGTTTTCTTAATCCGCGAAGCAGAGGGTGTGACTGTAATGGATAGTTGGAAGTGTACAGCTTTGTGATCGGAAAGAAAGAATTCAGTGAGACGTGGAGAAGAAATAGAAGAAGTAGATTTAGTTATAAGCAAATCAAGAATATGACCAGAAGTATGAGTTGGAGAGGAAATATGTTGCTTGAGATCAAAAGTTTCTAGAAGAGTTTTGAAGGAGGTAGAATAGGAATCATTGGGATCATCAAGATGGATATTGAAATCACCCATAGCGATGAATTCAGAAGGTGAAGTAGCCAAATCTTCTAGAAGTAAGGCAAGGCCGGTTAGAAAGGTAGCCTTGGAGTATGACATCTCTACATAATTCTAACAGGTTTGCCTTATTTTTTTGATGCATTAAATATCACATGCTGCTACAGACCTTTAATCAAGTTTCATTGATTTATACACTTCCTTCAAGCGTCCATAAACGTATAATTGATTTCTGCTACTATTAAGATATTATAATTTATCAAAAGAGAAGATAGAAGATTCTTACCTGAACAAACTGTCTGGTACATCGCCGTTCCTAACAGGTAGCCTCTGATCTGCTTCACTGCCCCCTGCGGTATGGAACTGGCTGCCTGCATCCTGCCTTCCTACACCTACAGTCCTTACCCATGTGTCATCAACCCTGTCCTCTGGCTCACAATATCTATAGTAATCCACGTCTGGTGGGTTATCATAATATTTTCCTACATCTCTATATCCTTCTGCATTGTCGAAGTATCTCATATCCCACAGAGATGTGCTATTTCTCTCGTCCCTACCACTGGTGAAGCAGTCCTGGTACAGCCTTCCACTGAACTGATCAAATGGACTCGGCACGACATTTGGAACACTCTGCCCAGATCGACCACCGCGACCTAGAGAGGATCCTCTCCTGCTCGTGGTTGGTTCAGATCTTTTTGAGGTCCTGGACGTGGTGTCAGGCGATGGCGAAGATGTGGGATCTCGGAATTGGGTAGCATGAACGACCTCACGCCGCACAGCTTGGAGGAATCGCTCTCTTTGGATAGGACTGCGACGTGTGGTGGGAGAGAGTGGTCTCAGATAGGGGTAGAGTTGTCCATGAGGCGCCGTGTGCCTCTCAAATATCTACACGTTTACATCAAATATTTGTCAATAAACTAATATTCGATAATAATACAAAAAAAACATAGAGCTCTATAAATAATAATATTCTACGAGAAATATCTACAGTCAATACATCGACATTCCATTTTTTCCAATCTGAAGACAATATACATGTAAGATACATGTAAATGATGATTCGATCAGTTAAATAATATATAATTGATTAATCATAGACTTCTTTCGCATTTTTGCAATCCATATAAGAATTGGTTAAATACTTTTTAATTATTATCATAATCACCAGTATACACTGACCAGTATCTATATACCAGTATATAGACCCAATTGCATTATCCAAATACGATGAGGATTTAATGTTCGGTTCCTCACTCGAAAGCGATGTCAGGGACGTCGAAAATAAAAAATCAAGAAACATACGCCACAGTCAGGTGTAGGTCTATAATTGAACGCGTGTATGGAGAATCTCTCAGCGGAATGTGAGGCAGAGTTCTGTGTGTAGTCAGATTGTTGTGAGAGATTCTGTCGGTAGACATCTCGTCTCCTCTCTATTCGGCTGATATCTTCCTCTATCTTCTTCCTTGCTCTCTCTAATTTCGTCCTAAAAATTGTTATTTGAATGAAGTGATTGATAGCTAATTAATTATTTTAATAATTAATTTAAAAGTTTAGTTTCACACATGAAATATGCACATGCTAGTCTAGTTTCTTAGTTGCTGTTTAGTTCTTTATTATTCGTTGACCACTCCATGATAAATCGTGATTGCGCGGCAATGCTTCTGGCGCAGGTACACGATAAATCTTCCAGACACCCTGAGGTTATTCTTTTATTTTTTTTAAATTGTCGGTTTAATGGATAAATGGACTTCAACGCATGTTACCAGTATTGACCCCCATTCTCTTTCAGTACTTGTGACTTTTTAACTGTGTTTGACTTAACCAGTTAGTACCTGACCTAATATTCGATCCTGGAGAACCCGGAGCACTTCCTTCTGAGGCAAACACTCTGCCCGTGCGCCCCTAGTTATTTATAGTTATTTATAATAAATATAAATAAATAACTATAATAAATTATGCTATATTTATAATACAACAGAATCATGATTGAAATCGGTCTTTGAAAATGATTTACAAAATAGAGATATAAAATCATTCTGTTAAAGGCAACCGTTAGTTACGTAATAATTAGAAAATGTAAAGTTGCGAGTTTGTGCTTTGGTCTTTCCAAGGCCCAATTGTGTCTAACGTCATATCATACACACGGGCTCTCTTCTATATTCATCTTAATATTCTGTCGGAGAGGAATCTGGCAAGGTGTCATACGCTGGACATTTCAAACAAATAGTAACTGTCAACATATTATAATATGCGCTTACCTGTGATGTGCAAGGAATTCTTCACTGGACGCCTCAGATCGCTGTGACGTCATTGAGTGTCGTAGCCCTGGCCAGTTTAACCAGTTCCCTGATTCGTCAATATTCTCCAGCAGAACATCTGTCTGACCAATCAGATAGTTCAACTGAGCCTCTGCTAGTTCAACCCTTGCCTTTGATGGCATCACGCTCTTTGACAGCAGATCAATAATTCTTTTCCTTTCTCTTTGTAACCTTTCCAGCTCGTCATCCCACCTGCCTGCCTGGCTCTCAAGATCATCCGTGTCTGTAAACTGATCCCTTCTGTCCATATCCGGTAAGTTATATGCAGCATCTTGCCTTCCAGTGGGAGATTCATCTCTCCATATACTCTCACTGCTCCTTGATCTGCCACTCATCAGATCCCTCTCCAGAAGAGTTCGCCGGAGACTCTCCCTGCTCGTCCAAGTGGTGCTGGTGCGACGAGAACCAGGCTGGGAAGTGGAAGAACCAGCATCGGACTGTCGGCGACTGGAGGAGATTTCAACTGGAGACAAATGCCTACTGCCAAATCCACCCTCGTCCACCCCAGAGTCCAGCGTCATCTGTGAAATATCTGCCTGGGTGTGATGCATCATGGCTGAACCACTGAGCTCATAGCTTTGTTCCTCATGAGATCGCTTCTGGCCCCTCTCCGAAGTAACATCCTCTTCTCTCCGTGTCGAAGAGATTCTTTCTTCATGTAGGTTGAGGTTTTCCTGAGCACTTTGACTTGTACCATGATGATGATGCCCTGAACGTTGGAGACCAGAATGATCATAGCTGCCTCTGGCATACCCATTATCAGATGCTCTGCCTGTGGGCAGACCAACTGATGAAGATTCGTGCAAATATTGTGATTGACTGTACAACATGGCTGGTCTTGAATGTTGCCTATATCGATCATTAAGATCAGAATTAGAAGCTGCATGATGATCAGAACTTGCTGGCTCTGAGTGACCGTAACGTGGACGTGAATGAGTAAGTTGATCGTTTGAACCTCCATATCTTTCTTGTCTGTATGCTACATTTGAACGCCTATTCCTTTGTACAGAGTCGTATTCTGATTCGCTTTCCAAACGCTCAACCAGAACATTTACAGAATGTGATTGAGACATTTTCTTGGGGTCAATGCTGACTGTTCGAAGAGATTCCACTCTTTGGGAATCTGCTTCAGCCTGTGACAATCGAGGCCTGGGGTATGATCTATTTGCCTCAACATTTCGCCGTTGATTGCTGTCTGTTAGATAGTCTCTTTCTTGTCTGACATCTTGCAATGATTTCCAACTTTGATTGTAATTGGTCTCAGAATCCTGCAACCTCATTCCCTGAATATTTTCGTCACTGAAATTATACGAATCAGGACCATAACGACCTGCCCGATCTAGTTCATCCAGTGAATCCTCTAGTACGAGATCGAGATCCTGAAATCTTTGTAGCCCAATTCCTCTTCCTGTCCCAGTAAATACAAGTTGTTTTTCATTTGATGGATCACTAGGAGCCACCGAGAGTTGTACTTCTTCTCCTGGCTGACGTATCAGAGAATTTGGTGTCGAGTGACCCATGACATTCTGGAAAAACTCCTGCAGCCCAGATCGTCTTTCCGAGATTCTTTCCAAATTATGCTGTACTTCTTCATTCTCATCACCTCTTGCTTGGACTGAGGCACCTTGGATTATACCAGAATTAGAATGTTCGCTAGCAATGACTGATGAATCATCAGGCCCTGATCTTATGCTAAATTCACCTGTGTTTTGTAACTTTTTCACTTCACGAATACCACTTGCATCAATTGAACTAGTTTCATGAATCATTTTCTGCGCAACTTTCGATTCTCCGTGCACTTGTGAAGTTGCATTAGTATCAGATGCAGTACACTTAGCAGCTGGTTTAGCTGGAGTTTTTATGAACTGATGCTCAAAAGATTGCCAAGCTTCCTCGAGCTCTATCATGTTCCTTAGATCTGTTAGCGAAAGCTTTGGTCTAGCCGAAGCTCCATCGTTGCCAGCTGAAACTTGTGGTACTTGCACGAAACTGACAGAGGAGGTATGACTGTCACCCAGTCCTGGTGTCCGCCTGTCTCGTACATCTGAATCTCTGGAAGTTAGAGCGCCAGTTCTATCAGTATCTGGCTCTGCGTGGCCTTCAATATATGTGTCTCTAGGTGAAGATGAAAGACCTTCAAAATCATCTGATCTGCTATCAATTATTACACCTCTTTCATGACTAAGATTTGACTTGAGTTCTGTTTTGTCGCACATTGAAAGCTTTGAAGCTTGATGTTGTCTAAGCTGTTCATTCTGGCGATTTGCATTAACCTGCATCAATATTCTACTGTGATATTCTGATTGACCAGCCTGAGTTTGTTCTGCTCTTTCTTGAGTATGTCCACTGTCAAAGGCATCTGCACTTTCAAGTTCATGCCCTGCCAGATCTTCACTCATTGCAATATTTGCAAAGTCTACAAATTTGCTGCGTTTTGGTGAAGTTTGAGTTGCCTCTTCTGTAACAGAATTTAGTCTTGTTTGGGTAGTCATATCAGTCCGCCTGGTACTAGAAGTGACTTGAAAATCGTTATTCAACATATCAGCAACCACTTGTATTTCATAGCCTTGGCCTAGCTCGTGTACTGACCTCTGTGCATGATCTAGTATCCTCGTCTCAGGATCTCTATCGGACATAAATTGTCTAGGTAAGGTTTGTACACCACTATCACTATCATCCATTCCTGACATGGTCTGTGTTTCACTATCCTTGAGCCGATTGCCTGATGAGATTAAACTGTCGTCAATTACAGGAAGTACCAGTTTCAGCATTGTACCCTCTTGGTATCTATCGCTTGCTATTGATCTCATAACACCTTGCTGAATATCAGATCTTAATGAGCTCGGTGTAGTTCTCCCCTGAGCACCGGCAAGCGAAGAGGTTCTTGTATCTTTATTAACACTACCTAGAGGTAAACGTGCGGTGGATATTACGTCATATTGAGAGCCAACACTCGGTAGGGTCAGTATATCAACATTCCGATTCCTCTCCCTCGATGACGTTTGAGTTGATGTCGCATCAACAGAGCGACCAGTCTGTGTGAACATGCCGTCAGTACGTGGCGATGTTTGTGTCCCAGCACTGTAGTCAACAACCTGTGTTTGGGTTTCAATGCCTCTTATTTCTGGATATGTCTGCGTTTCTATTGTACGATGACTAGAAAGGCCAGAACCCGATGTTACCAACAATGGCAATGAAAATCTATGTGTAAATTGTTCCTGTTGTAGACTTGAGAAGTCCTGGTGCTGTATTGTTCTGGCGTGATCAAAATCTGGTAGTGAATCAGATAAATATTGCAGATTTAGCCTCAAGTCTGCTAGCTCTCTTTCAACATCAGAAGCACCAAAATGAAGATTTTCACTTGTACCTACTTCAACAAATGGAAGCCTCTCCTCATTAATGCATTGATTCACTAAAGATCTCGAATCGCGAGAGTCTTCGATCAACTCAAACACTCTCGATGTGAAGTGATTGTGTGGAGACACATCTTGAACACTCCTCTGTTCTACATCTTCTCCACTCTCATGGCTACCGTAGCCTTCAGCACCTGTGACCTTTCCTCTGTGATATGATTCTTGAAAGCTACTTCCCACAATACTTTCCAATTGATAGATATGCTGTCCATCTTCTCCAATTATATCTTCCTCATAGTCATCAAGCATCGTCACTCTTCCTCTTTGAGATATATTTGACCCACGAGACATATCTATATAAGCATTTTCCATTTGAGGGTCACGATTATCAGATGTTTCAATTAAAGTACTACTTATCGGCTTGTTCAAAACAGATCTAGCATTTGATCCCTCTGCCGACTGAATGACGCCTGCTCCATCATTGTTGCTATATGATTCACCCTCTAAACTTAATTCAAGTTCCTGGCTGGTAGCTGCTAGATGCTTGTCAGAGTCACTAGTCCGTGCGAATTGCCTACTGCCTTTAGCCACAGTAACTACTCGATTTCCCACCTCATCACTTAGTCTAGGTAGTAGTATTTGGATACCTTCTGTGCCTGTTTCAGTTATTCTACTAATTTCAATTACAGAGAGGTCTCCTGTTATTTCATCAATTGTTGGAGACTCTCCTGAATTAATTTCAGATCTTGCTATCGCTTTAATATCCCTTTCAGCAACTCTGGGATGTCTGATAGTAGCTTCTACAATGACCGATTGGTTAGCATTTTCAAAGGCCATTGACTGAAATTTACTTAATTCCTCTGGAACTGCATGTTCATCTCTTGCTTCTAAGTGCATAGAGCTTTCGTCAACATGTGGTGGTAGTCTGATAATAATTTCAACAGCTTTATCTACTTGCCTGATAATTTCAGTAGACATTACCGGTTGTCTACTGGCTTCGCTAGATATCGCAATTTCTTTATTTTGTTCACTAGTTTCTGCTGATAGGTTAATACTTGCATCAGTAGGTTCTTCCATTCCTGTTTGTCTGTCAGCATTAGTTTCCGTTTCATCGAAAGTGCGTTTAATCTCATCAAGAAACATTTGCGTAGTCATCTCATCTGCTGTTCTAGAGTTACTATTATCTGTAACGTTCGTCAGGCTTCCTGTATCTTGACCCGTTGCTGCTTGTTCAGTGGGTTGTCTAACTTGATCTAACTGGACCCTTGAACCTTCACTTGTCGATAATTGTTCAACTGCCTCACTAACCCTTGCCAACCCGTTATCTCTGTCATCAACTACTGACTCTCGAGCAAGTAAGTCATAACTCTCCTCGAACTCTCCACGATTTAATTCTTCTGCTGGAATTTGAACACTGCGCTCGGCAGCCACTGCCAGACTTGTGCTTGTGCTAATTCTGTCTGCACTCAAGAATCCCATCCCTGGTGCTTCTACGATTACCTGATTCGCACTTGCTTTATCTGTTGATAGTGGACTCGTTGAATCAACAGATAGGGTATATGTTTTGGTATCACCCTCTTTGACTGTAATCTGGCGGTTTGGCTTTTGGGCTTCTGTAGTTATGTCCATATCAATCTGTGCATGGCCACCATCTGCACTAGATGTATTTATTGCGTCACACGATTGATGTGGTGCATTCACTACCGTGTCGCCATGAATCTGTGGTAACGTTACGCTTGTATCAGCGGTGGCTTGCTTAACTTTCTCAACTGTGATCTTGGAATCAGGGGTTATTTTATTTTCGTCCTCTGCCAATGATGTCTGACTTTCTGCTATGCCGACTGCTGCTGTTTGATAAGCAATATCGTCAGCTACTGCGGTTTCGTTTGATTCCAAACTTGTTATGTTCTCGGTCGCTCGAACGATATCTTTTTTCATTTGTTCTTCTGTCGCAATAGCTTCAATAACATATTGACCATCATCATCACCTGGTCTATTAGCTGGATCAATAAGCGATACAGGCAGCCAGGTTGCCTTATCTGTGAATTCAGCTGTTAACGGAACTGATTCATCAACTGTAACTCTTCTTCCAGCATCATCAACAGCTATGATCACGTTATCTGATCCATCAATTACTGTAATTTGTTTATCAGCCTCCTCAGCAGTCTGTTTGTTCGCCGTTTCACCATGAGTGATGTTTTTAACTTCCTCGTCTCGTCCACTTACCTCGTTACCTATGTCTTCATCTTTGTTAATCTGTTCGCCTGCCTCGTCAATAAATTTAGTCTGCTTGCCTGCCTCATCTTTTAATTTAATCTGCTTGTCTGTCGCATCAGTTAAATCAGTCTGCTTATGTGACTCGTTTGCAGCTTTTACCTCGGTGAGTACCTCACCAGTGAATGCAGTAGCGCCACTTGCCTCAGTAACCATTATTGTTTGTCCAACTGCTTCATCGGCTGCCATTAAACCTGCCTCATCAACTGCTTTAAGCTCTTCTGCCTCGTCAGTCAATGTTGTCTGTTTATCTGACATTCTTTTGTTGACTATCTGTAAACCAAAGGCATTTACTAATTGATCAGAATCGTCGCTTCCTGATATATTGATAGCATCATCTGCTTCATTCTTCTTCCGACTTACTTCTGCATTCGTCACATGATCGGCTTCTTCGTCTCGTGGCATGTGTCTAAACCCTTCATCAGCCACTGAAGATAGTAGCTGATGAAGCTTGTCAGAAGCTGTCGCCTGTCTACCAGCTTCATCCCCATTCGATGTCTGCTCCAGCCGTTCCTGAGTTTCTTTGCCTTCCCCTTCATCAACAGTTGTCATCATTTCCGTTCTTGTTTCTCCGTGACGTGAATCTCTTCCGCTGACATCAAATTCACTAGATCCAATCAGTTTGTCTGTTTCAGCGGAAGTCTTGTACCGTTCACTAGCATCATCCACACCACTCTGGCTATTTGAATCACTATCCTCTACAGTCTGAATAACGGCCTCAGATAAACGATCCTTACTTTTATCAACAGAACTCTGGTTTCCTAGTACATAAATGGAACTAGACTGCTCACTTGCTTCATCATTTCCGGCTTTCTGTTTCATTGCTTCATCCAAAGTAATCTGCCTACCTCCCATTGCAGCTCTCGATGAGAGACTATCCGAATCATCAATGACTGTATAATGTTCGCCTAATTCATCAGCATCGTCAACTGGTCTGGCTGTATCATCAGATACTGCGGACAGTTTACCTGCTACAGGATAAGTCTTTGTTCGATCACTTTCATCGTCTACCACTCTAGTGGTTTCTGCTGCATCATTCTGCCGCATAATTGTAGTCTCCACCTCGAATTGTAGTATCGACCTAGACCCATCATCGATATTTGCCTGAGTGCTGGAACTATCGGCTGCTGCAGCTTGTCTCTCAGCTTCAGTAGTTCCTGTTGATCGTCTGTCTGCATCATCAGTTTCTCTTAAACTCTGTTCTAGTGTCTGATCACTCAATTTATCAACAACTGCACCAGTCTGTATTCTATCTTGATCCTTAGATGAAAACAGTTCACTTGCCTCGTCATCAGTTGGCAGTTCTGAAATGCTTTCTGCTTCTTCTACACTCTTTCCTTTCATAACAGATTCAGTAAACTGCTTACCAGCAATTCCCGAGATCGTATACTGCATAGTTGCTTCATCAACATTGGTGTTCTGCTGATCTGTATCATCAGTACGTGTCTCATCAGCAGACGTAATTTGTTTACTTATTGAATCACCCGATATATTCTCATTTGTTGTCAGTGTCTGACTGTTTCTCTCATCAGCTGTCAATGCCTGATTGTTTCTCTCATCAGCTGTTAGTGCCTGACTGTTTCTCTCATCAGCTGTTAGTGCCTGACTGCTTCTCTTATAAGCTATTAGTGCCTGACTGTTTCTCTCATAAGATGTTAAAGCCTGACTGAAATGCATGGAGATGTCTTCCTCTTCAACTTTTTCTGGTGATCCTAATGTATCATTTTCAGAATTATTCCAATCAGAGGGTATTTGGACTAAATCTTTTGTAATAACAACCTTTGTTTCATCACCCTTTAGGAAGTCCTCATAAGTATACCTTACTTCAGCTTCTCCTAACCCTGCCACATCAGTTGCTGATATATTTGCCTCATCGCTGAGACCACCATAGCTTTCAGATTCTGCATGAATATAAATGTCTGTGGATTTAAGTAAAGCCGATGCTTTTGTATCCACTTTTAGCCCATTCCCTAGAGCACTTTCTTGCAAACTGATTGAGATAATTCCAGATTTATCACCCCCATCTAAACCGACATCATTTGCAGACAAATCCATTCCATGAGCAAAAGTTTCATTTCCATGTTGGCCGTGTAGTGCCATATCGTCACTATCGTGTTCGGTATCTCGCGGTAACTTCTGATTTTCTGATGTCGGTAGTGCACTTCCATCATCGCCAATTTCTACATGGCTGCAATTATCATGACCATCATATGATATTCCAGACGTTTCTGTGCTCCTCATTCCTGTGACGTCACTTATACGCCGTGGAGACTCCCTTCTCCCGAGACTGTAGCCAGGAACTGACAGTTGTCTTGTAATTCTCTGCACAATGGGTCTACCAGCCAATCTAGCATCCAACGGATTAACTACGAACCTGTCTCCTTGGAAGCGTGTGGGCCCACCAACGAAGACGTAGGTTATACTGTCTGTGGAAGTGGCTCCGACTTCCAACCCAGCGGAGGCACTCTCAGAAGCCAGACAACCAGTGGACAAAGAACGACCTTGATACCAGTCTAAAGGTTGACGACCTTCAAGAACTGACAAAGACCACCATGTCTGAAGAGGCTCCTGATCTTCTTCATTGCTCCCGTTGTCTTGCTCAAAGTCATCCAAACGATGCATGTACTCATCTTCGTCATCAAATTGCGCATCAAGAGTTGAGGATTCTTGAGAGTTGCTGCCTGTTCTATGAAGATCTATTGGTGGTACAGCTTCAAATGGTCTACCGTGTTTGTCAACATTTTCATAAATGTCTTGGTCTTGCAGTTCATCAGCAGGTATGCCATCATCTGTGAGACTCGATTCAGATGTATGATGATGTTCTTCAACATCACCACCATGGGATTGTCCTATTCCACTCAGCGGGTCATGTTGCAATGAGCTGTCGTAGTTGAAGAGAACTTCCTTCATTTCTACCGGAGATATTACACTTTCGGCCATAACCTGTCCTGGATGGAAGACAGTTGTATCTTGGTTCTCTAGTTCTGACACAGTTTCATATTCTTTCAATTCACCAGTGCCAGTTATACCATGACTAATTGAATTATCCGTGGAATGGTGTGCATTGGCCCTTACATCATGATCAATGACAGTCTCACTTGTACGACAATTAAGATAATCATCGCTTGTTTCAATTACATGACCCTCGATGTACTGCCTCCTACCATCAGCCTCTTCAAATACTATACCAATCGAGCCATCAGTATCATGTTCAACATATCGGATTTCTATCATATTCTCGGCCTGATCAACCGTGGAATGATCAGATGAAGCCCCATGACTTCTTTTATCATCTGCTTGTTTCTGAACAGCAGCAGCTTTGTTATCAATCTGCTCATTTAACACATCCCTCCTCGAGTCCTTCACTGGAGACAATATTCCAGGTCGTATCTCTATATCTAATGCACTGTGCGTAAGATTTCTTTCACTATATGGACTTGGCAATGAATCTCTAAGTACAGGAGCTGCCTCTGGCACGGCGGATGCTTCATTGGTTTCTCTTCGTCCTAGTGGCTGTAGTCCCATGAACTGAAAATCATTTTCTGTTGCGAGATATCGTCCAACAATTGTGCTATTTAACCCCCCGCTAACTAGTATACTTCGATCATCTACTGTCTGGCTATTAGAAGCATTTGCCTGTTCCTCAGAGACTAAAGATTGATATTTATGTTCAGGCGGGAAGTCCATTCCTATTACCTCGGTGTCAACGAATGATGCTTTCTTTTGTACATCTCTTCCAACCTCAGTGTGCTTCTTGTGTGAAGAGTTCTCTGCCGCGGAAGATAACTCTTTATTTTCTAAATCGTCAGCATCACTAGCAGAAGGAAGTGGGGCATCGGGATCTTTATCAGAATTGTTTTCGTTTACTCCTTCGTCTGGCTTCTTCCTATCAGACCGATGTCTTCGTCCATGCGGATGACCAATGGCCCCATGCGTATCTTCATCTTCAGGAATACCGTCGAGCTTTATATGTCGTAGTGGTGGTGAAACCATTAATCGTCGATAGGCCTCAATGTCGAAATCTTCGCTCTCCTGATCGTCTCTCTCATCCATTTTCATATCCTCGTCCATTTTCACATTTTTTTCTCCAACAAGGTCATTGTCTAGTTCATATTCAAATTCTTGACGTGAATCTACATCATGTTCCTTTAAGCTTCTACCGAGTGAGGAGCCATCAGTACCACTAAATGGTTGACGAGAAGGCAACTTTGTACATTGAGTATTGTCTCGGTCCATACCTCTCAATATCTCTGCCTGCCGATAATCGTTGGAACTTGATAAATCAGCGGCAACGGTTCCTTCCAACGTCTCCATACCTTCACTGACCATTGATGTGCCTTCTCTCTCATCTTCTCTTCTCAATTGCCCATGGGTAGATATATCTACGTGCTGAGTTTCAACAGATTGTGTTGCTGCATTAGTTTCCGGTATCTCTGCAGGCATTTCTGAATCTGCGTCCTGCCTAGTTCCACCACAGATAGATTCTACTTGACACGTTGGATCTTCGTTGCTTTTCGATGCATGTAAATCCTCAAAAGCTTGACTTCTCCAATCCTCAGTCAGAAGTGTTTGTCGTTCACTTTCAGCACCGTCTTCTCTTTTTCTAAGCTCAGTGGAAATGTGTGTTATATTTTTCAAGTCGTCTTCTGGACGATTTCGTTTTTGATCAGTAGATCCGCCTTCATGTTTGTTCAGATCTTGGTTAGTCAATTCTATATTGTCATTATCACCCACATCTGATTCATTCTCATTCCGCTCCTGACTAAATGATACATTCTTACCCTGATCAGCATACATCTCCTCTTGTTTAGTATTAGAAAAGGATTCATCGTCACAACGTTGTAATGCACTCTTATCCTGTTCTACTTGTCCAGTTTTCGAAGAGAAATTGACGAAAAGCTGATCGTCCATCTCTCCGTCACGAATGCTTCGTTCAATATTCGGAGCATTTTGAAAATGTTCAGAATCTGATAGTATTTCATTCCGTTCACGTTCATGTTTCGCATTGTGATCACCTACTGCATGCCTCATTTCACGATCATGATTGCCAGAACGTACAGTATCAATCGAAGCTTCACCAGCACTTTGCTCTGGATTTTCTGTTCTCTCTATTCTTTTCTTTATCTCATCCACAGTGTGATTGGACTTACTCTCAGGTAACTGTGTCAAATTGTCTTCGCAATCAGCAACATTATCAGGCACTTCTATACTCTCTCCTATTGTTTTTAGCGTGCTCTCTTCTTCACGAGTACCAAAGAAAGAACGAATGTATCTGGCGTCAGATGTTGCTCGACGATTATCTTCCTGTTGTTCAACTGATTCTACATGAGATATGTTTTCATTTTGCGTGTTCTCATATAAGGCTCCCGCAATATCCTCTGCCTTTGTTATACCTTCCATGTCCTTCTTTAGAGCTTCAGCTAATTGCTCATTTTCAAAGGCCTCTGTCACATTCGCATGATGTTCTGAAGCTGATTGTTGCACAAGAACCCCTGCATCTGGCACAGGCAAGTGCATATCAAGGTCATTGATAACATTGCTTTCCACTGTCTCAAATGATCCTCCAAACTTCACTGATTTTCCTGATGGCGTGACTTTACTCGTCTGATCATCAACCATAGAATGTTGCATGCCTGAACCGTAGACATTTGTCGATAATGAAGCCGCTTTGTCATCAAGGCGATCCTTAATATCACCAGAACTGCCAGCAGCATCAGTCGGATGCCTGTCAGATGGACCAATTGTGTCATCTGCATTTTCACTTTCATCGATAATTGTTTCAATTGCATGTTCCTGCTCCTGATCACTACTTAACGACGGTCCTCTTTCAATAAATAGCTGTTCATTCTGATCTCTATTCAAGCTACCAAATTCTGAAGGTTGACGATTGTCAGAAGATGATGCAATTGAACTTCTATCCAGTAAAACTGTATTAAATTTTCCATCCTCTTGGGTGGCGCTATAAGGGACAGCGTGAATTTCATCTGAATAATGCTCTCCATCTAATGCTTTCTGTACATTTTGACTTGTTGCAGTACACGGAAAATTCAGCTCATCAGAAATGTGGATAGGGTGTATTGTAATGTCTCCTTGATTGTTCTCACTAATTGCACTGACTTCAGAAATGCATGGTACATCACGTACATCTTCACTAGCTATCACATTTTCTTTCAAACCAGTAGCAATTGGCGGATCCTCTATGGATCGTTCCAATTCTGAAGCTGTCCTCTGTGTTTCGTTTTCTAATTCAGAATGCATATCCGGAGTATAAATATTATTTGTAACACCTAATTCACTTACTGCATGCACGTTATCTGGCGAGTGATACTTAGGCCTATTATCAGTATGTTCAGCGTTACCTGGCGAGTGATATCTACCTTCTCCATGTATGGACTCATTTGGTTCAGCAGCAGTATCCCATTTTGAGCCTTTGCCAGTCTCAGACACATCCTGATTGCTGGATTCGGCAGCAAGTCGGGCAATTGAGGCTCCATGGCCTTCCTTATTATTCTCATGTCCTTGTTCACTGTCACCAGAAACTTGAGCAGCTACACCATTATAGTCAGCCGGTCGTGGTAATCTGGTTTTGGTATCTTGCATATCGTTTCCTGGCGACTCCATGCCAAAGCTTTGCAGTTCTTTGGATGAGGCATTTTCTGATGTATTTACAGCGTCTCCAGTGAAATGTAAATTAACTGACATCTCAGGACCTTCTTGATGGCTTTCCTTAGACATTAACTTCTGATTATCAGCATTAACCATTGCAGCAGAGTTGCCTTCCAGTCTAATTGATGACGTTGATGGATTCAAGCTTGTATTATCAGTGTTTATGAGTTTCTGGTCAACGGGTTGCTTCTCGTTAGCATTTGCAGGAAGTAATAATATTTCATTTGCTCCAGTGTACTCGTTGACTTTGTCAGTCAGATATGGATTAGATTTGTTCACATCCCCTGCTTGAGTTTCGACAGGACCATAGGCAGCTGAGTCAGTCTCTACATTGTTAAGATTTACTACCTGCTGATTAGCTTCATCCCTATCCGAATCTAACGGAGCTCTTATATGACCATCACTGACTTGATTATCGCTTTTACCACTTTGTGCCGGTACGCTATGCTCTTCAAGGGGTTTCAAGCTATCACCACCCTGAGAGGCAGCGTTGTCGCATCCAGATTTATCTTCGACCATGCCTGGAGCATGAGTTTTTCTTGTTCTTGAACCGCTATCTTTGTCTTCTTTGAGTTCAGAAAGAACTGTATCAGTCGATACTTTCATTTCACATTCCACTGACATATATTCACCTTTCCATTGACTGTCTTGCTCAATTGATGTGTCCTCAGAGACTGACTTCTCAGATTCTTTTACAAGTGAGCCCTCGTGTGGTGACGCTGACTGTTGCTCAGTATCTTCTATTTGACTTCTACTCGGTGCCTCATCCTCTATTACTTCAGCTACCTTGCCTTGGATTGCAGTCAGATCTTCATTGTGAGTCAGTGATTCACTTGCAGTCACTGATTTCTGACCGTCCTGTCGATTAAATCCTTCCGTTGGTATCACAGCCATATCCTGAGTCACTGATCCATCCTGATCTTTCACAATGTTACTACTTATTAACTCATTGCCTAAACCTTGTAGCTCACCATCTCTTACAGGCTGATTTACATTTGTAGTGGACGACTCCGACGATACGAAATGAACATCTGGAATAGCGTCCAGATTTTCATTCATACCAACATTTTCAACTCTCTCTGCCCCTGAAATATGCTTATTATTTTCGGCTGAAATCGATTTGTCATTACCAGAGGAGGAGTTGATTAGGTCTAGACCTTGTGATGATATTTCAATGTTCAATCCATTAGAAACTGATGGCAACTCATACTGTTTCTCGCTAGAAATCGTAGCTCTAATATTGGAATTAGAGGCTTTCAAAATTTTGTCTCTTCCCAAATCAATGTCCCCTTTGGATATACTTGCATCACCTGACGCTTGCTGCAGATCGCCTACTTTAGATCCAGTACCAACTTCATTCTGATCACCTGCTGCAGGCAATGTTGTGGATTTCTCTTCATCAGATTTTGTGGGATCGGTGCCGGTGGTTATCGCCGCCACATTATCATCCGTTGCGGTCAAACCTTCCGATTTACCAAGAATAGTAGGTGCACGTTCTACTTCCTCACAACCTTCAACTTCACTGTTTTTTAGAACATTTTCTGTTTCATCTTTTAATGCAACAATATCTGTTACATTCTTGTTGTCAGACATTCCACAGTCTGCCATATTTTCTTCATTAGGATTGAAGACTGAAGAAATCGATTCAAGGATACTATCAGACTCTTCAGTAGCAGTATTTTCAAGTGGCTCATGATCAAACCCTAGCTCTAGATCTGTTGGACTGTCCACACTTAGCAATAAATCAGCGAAATATTTATTCATCTCATCACTCGATTCCTCACCACTAAGAAGTTGCAACGTCAATTGCCGGTCGATTTCACGTTGAAAGGCGAGTATTGGATTCTGTCTCGCTAACATGGAATCCACTGCTGGGATGGATGAATCACAAGAATCTGTCTGCCCATCATAAGCTTCAGGAAATTTGATTTGGTTTTCGTCCACTTTTGGTTCTGGTTTACCAAGTTCTAGCCCACCTTTGATCTTTTTGATAGTGTTGCTGTTTGAATCTATCGGTGCTTGTTCATCTAATCCAGGCATTTGAATTTCTCTAAGCATTTCATTGTTCTGTGCTGCCGACATTCGCATGCCTTCATTCTCTTCTTTTATAACAGCAGATGTCGCCTCATCCTTGGATATCACTTCCTCTGCAGCCTGGTAGCTGTTCTCTGAATTTAGGCCACTCTTAGCAGTATTTCTCTCATCTATTTCAATGCAGTCACTTGAATCTTCAGTCAGCCCGATGACTGCTTCCGACATTTTAACATTATTTCTATTCATACCGGATAGAGGCGCGGAGGTCATACTGTGTGCGCTATCGAATGCTGTGATTACTGTAGCATCATCTGAAAACGCTCCTTGCTTCACAAAGTTCTTTGAGTCTACATCTCTCTGTTCAGAAGAAATTGACTGTGCAACATTATCGCCAGCTAAAGATGATATTATCGATTCTGAATTTGATTGAATTTTACCTTGTACCACAGTGCTCTTCGCAGGTGTGTTCTCGTTTATGTCAGATATAGACAAGGCATCGCTTGAGGCTAGACCGGTCGCTGCAGTAATTGACTCTAACCATGATTCAGCTTCACCATGTTTCAGAGGGCTCTCGGACTGCGTGCTATCCGTAAGTGTTGCTAGTATAGCTTCAGTGTCTGGAATGATTGCACGGTGTCCTTGCTCAATAATTAAAGACTCTGCACCATCTTCAGTTTGACTGAAGTTGCTATCTTCTGGTTTCAAGGCAGAGTCTATGGCTCTCTGAGTAAAATCATTTGATAAATCCATCTGCGACAATAATGCATCATTTCTTTTGGCATCATTTTCTGAACCTTCATGCTCCTGAGGCATAATTGTGGCATCCATTGCCTCTTGTTGGTGAAGGGATACTTTCAAAATTCCTCTGGTACCATCATCATTTTCTTGTATATTAACATCATGATTTAATTCAGTACAGCTTTCTTCACCTTGTCTCTCATTGTTATCGCTTTGACTATCAACAAACGCAACAGTAATTTCAGTCACTACCCTGTCTTTTCTATCATCTTCCAGGTTGGTATTGATATCATCCAGCACTGTTTTGTTATCGCCCAGTTTTGTATTGCTTTCATCCAGCTTAGTATTGTTATCATCCAGTTTTGTATTGCTATCGTCCATCTTAGTATTGTCATTGCCCAGTTTTGTATTGCTATCATCCAGCATAATATTGTTATCGCCCAGGTTTGTATTGCTGTCATCCATTTTCGTACTGCTATCATCTGGTCTGGTATTGCTAGGATTCAAACTGGTATTTCTATCATCTACTTTAGTATTGCTATGATCTGGTTTGGCAATAAGATCATCTACATGTAGCTTAGTATTGCAATCATCCAGTTTGGTATCGCTATCATCTAGTTTGGTATTGCTACCATCCAGTCTAGAATAACTAGCATCCTCGAATATGGTATCAGCCAATTTGGTTTTGCTATCATCTGGTTTGGTATTGCTATCGCCCAGTTTGGTATTGCTATCATCTAGTTTAGCGTTGCTATCGCCTAATTTGGTATTGCAAACATCAAATTTAGTATTGCTATTGCCCAGTTTGGTATTGTTATCGTCTAGTTCAGTACTGTTATCATCTAGTTTAGTATTATTATCGCCCAGTTTGGTAATGATATCATCTAACTTAGTATTGCTATCATCTAACTTAGTATTGCTATCATCTAGCTTAGTATTGCTATCATCTAGTTTAGTATTGCTATCATCTAGTTTAGTATCGCTATCGCCCAGTTTGGTGTCGCTAGCATCTAATTTGGTACAGTTGTCAATCAGTTTTGTGGCGGTATTATCCGGTTTGGTATTGATATCATCCAATTTCGTATTGCTACTATCCAGTGTTGCATTGGTATCATAGAGTATGGTATTGCTATCATCCGGTTTGGAATTGCTTTCCCCTACGATATTGCTATCAATCCGGTTAATGGTATCCGGACTTGGATCAGCAAATGAATTTCTTATAACATTCACTCCACCAGACGGCGGTTCTTCATTGTTGGGAAATATGAGAGCAGCTTCAGAAGTCTTTTCTGTAACTAGCTGGCACAGTAGACCTTCGCTGGGATTACTGATTGAATTTGAACTTGAAGACATTGGTAAATCATTGGTGCTTTGAGCATTATCACCAATTTCAGTAATTGCACCTGAGGTATCAACTGGATGCGAGTGCATCGATCCTGCAGCAGGTTCCATTTGCCGACTATCTTTATCGATAATGATTTTGTCGGATTTTAAATCATGGCCTATAATTAGTTCAATCTGTGATTCCACTGCAACTGCCTCACTTATCGAAACTGCTACTCTTTCCAGACCCTCACTATACAGTTTACTCATCGGTTCCGACAAGTTACTCTGTTGTTCATTAGAGTCAATTGGCTCCGTTTTCTGTTTATCCTCATTTATGAGAAGATCCCTCTCAATTCCATCTGTGCTAGAGAGAAGATCTTGCTGTTCATTAGAGGCTTGACTATTTGTTAATTCGTCAGGTCTATTAATCCCTGCAGACAAACCTGCATTAGAGGAATGTGATGGCAGGATTGTATCACTCATATCATTATCCTTAGCAGCCGTCATGCTGTTTCCTTGTTCTGCATGTTCGCTTTGATCTTGTACTACATCTTCATTAGATCCTAGACCTACGTTTACATTTATTTCTTGTCTCACATTTTCATTGTTCGCTTGTTTTGTATTATCATTCATCCATGGTCCTCGAGCACCACTTTCAATATTCAATGTATAAGAATCTGTTGAGTCGGTGGTATCAGTTATTTTATTCTGTACCTTATCTGCAAGATCATCTACAACATTCCGACTAATACTCTCAATAGATTTCAGAATACCATCATTTTTCTCGATTCTATGCCCTGCCGAGTCTAATTTTGTGTCACTCTCATTCGACTGCATATCTCTGGAAGAAGCCATATCTGCAGTCCTATTTTCTTCAATGCTTGAAACCTTATTCTTTGCAACAGAGCATCCAGCCGATTGCTCGACAATTTGCCCTGAGAGCGGTTCTTGTAGAATGCACGTATCGTGATCTGGACCAATGTGACAATTTACTTCCAAATCTAGCACATCAGATATTTTATTCGCATCATTCATATTTGTTCGTTTGTTCTTTTGTTCGTCTCTGAGATAATTTTCAGAACTTACAGTATTTAGATTTTTATCACTACTCTGCGCTGACTGATTACTGATATCATTGTTGCCTTGATTTCCTGTTTCAATTCTCAGATCAGAATTGCTCTGACTTGGAGACTTCGACGCATTATTTTTGTCTGTTACATCGATTACATTAGAATCGCTAGTATTAGCCAATTCAGGAGAATAAACAGTTGAAGAAACTGAATTATTAATTACCTCAGATTTATCAGTAACTTTAGCTTTATCGTTAATGGCGTCTATAAGATTTTCGTTTAACGGATCCTTCCAAATTTCTGAGTCAATTTCCAGCAGAGTTTTAGAATTTTGCATCACCTGCCGAACCAAACTATTGGCTAGTTCTACTTCCATTGAAGTTGGTATATTGATAACCTCATCGTGGAGTCCACTCTCTGTTAGAGTAGGACTAAGGGTATCCACCAGTTGAGCCCCTTCCTGAATTTGAATTGTTTGATAATCCTCCTTCATTGTTTCTGTAGTAGATTTATTTCTAGGCAGACTATCAGATGCTACACTGGACGGTCTGTCTTCTAATACAACACTAGAGCTACTTTCAGATGGCCTAGGTGATTGATTCTTCAGATCTTCTCGTGAATTATTTGCTACTAGGTCTGAAGTGGCAGGCTCAGGTAAAGAATCTGAGTGGATTATAACTGCTTCAGTTTTAGCAATATGTGAGCTTGAATTATGAAGCATTCCAGTCATCTTCGACCCTGAAACTTCTATTTGATTACTCTTAGCCTCAATAATGTTATTTTTAGTTCTCATGTCACGCCCTTCACTTTCTTCACTTTTAGCTTCTGCTAAGACTGATCGGCTTGATGCAATTACCTTTTCCTTCACGCCATCAAGATTCATATCACTTGGTGAATTCGAGGCGCTTTCCTTGGTGTCAATTTGTGATAAATTTTCAAACCTCTGATCAAAATCACTTACTGACTCCCTGCACATTTCCGGCAAGGCTATTTCATTATTATGTTGGCAACCAGTTCCTGTAGAAGCAGACGAATCAACTGGATGAAGCAGAGAATTTTCATCAACTGTTGATGCACTTTGTGTCAAATTATCTAACAACCCCATTCTCGAGCCCGCATCTACATTCGGTGAACAGATTAATTTATTACCACTGATGTCATCATGGGCTACTTCACCTTGGTTATCACTACTAGAGCTAACAACTAATCCCTGATCAGCCTCACTTTTATCATAGCATTCTTGATATCTTGCATCTGAATCGTATGCAGTACCAGCTTCAGAATTTCCTGTTTTGCTTATTACTCCACTTTCAGTTTCTTCACTTGCTTGTGGACAGTATAATAGATTTGTGCTATCGCAAGGAGTTTGTGAAATTTTCAAGTGTTCCTGAGCTGTGGTCTTATCGGCAGCACCATTGTCTGATATTGTCTGATTACCATTGTCGTCAGGCTGAATTTCTGTATAAGTGATTCTATCGGTTAACTTATAAGACTCGTCTTGTTGGTGTATACCTGACTGGGTCTCTGCACCTTTACCAATGTCATTACTCTCCGGTGCTTGAGTCGCAAGGCAGTAGTTTGAGTCTTCTACAGGTTGTGTGAAAGTTGAACCAGAACCATCCTCATTGGTCTGCGGCAGTACATCGTGTTTCACCTCACTCGAATGAAGGTTCATTAGAATGGCTGCATCATCGGAGCCAGGTAAAGAAGATTTCACTGAAGGGCTACTGTATAGACTGTCTAGCTTACTTTCAGCACTCGTCAGATCAGTTATCGATATCGTGAGTTTGTCACTCTCAACTGTAGCTTGAGCTCCAACCAGGACTTTGTCGACTATTTCAGCAGCGACTGAGCCAATTCCACCGCTAAACATTTCTTCTCCATCAGTAATTCGTTCAGGTAACTTATCAGACTCCGCCTGCTGGTTATTCACTGCTTCGTCACTAAGGTTAGTATTCTCTGAGATCACATTCTTGAGAGAGCCTCCTGGGTTACCTACAGGTTTTATCAATTCTGCTCTAGAATAACCATCATTTGTTTGCATCAATTTGTCTTGGTTTACTTCAATAGATTCTTCGTTAATTGCAACGGTTGCAGCATCTGAACTTGGTAGTAAGACCTTATTTGAGACGCTGTGTTGATCATCTACTTCACCGTCAGCAGTTTTCTCTTCAGCAACCGACGTCATCTCTGTGTCATTTTCCACAGTAGCTCTAGATCCATCAATATTAACAACTATTTCGGCTGCAAAGGCACTTTCAACGGTAGATTTAGCAGCTCCACTTATAACTTTTTCGACTACTTCGGCTGCAGCCACATCAATATCTACACTCGATTTTATATCATCCAATGCCCCCTCTCTATCTGATGATTCTACCTCAGTGTTTTCTTTCATGCCGATCTCCGATGCTTTCTCAATATCCTCAATTTCACTACTGCCTTTGGAATTACTCTCTAAAGGTTTGTGACTTAATCTCTTAGCGGATGATGTGGCTTCCTGTAATTTAGGTAAAGATTCATCCTTCTGCACTAGTTCAAGACCTTGATTGTGTTCCTGAGATAGATTGCTACGACCCAAGTTTTCCTCTGCTGACGACAAGCCGACCGGTAACACGTCACTAACGCTCTGTGAGCCGAGCACTGGTGTGACGTCGCTATCCCCCTGTGAGCCGAGCATTGGTGTAACGTCACTATTGCCACCCCGTGAGCCGAGCATTGGTGTGACGTCACTATCGCCCCGTGAGCTGAGCATTAGTGTATCGGTACTGCTTCTACTTTGGGAGCCGCCCAGTCCAGAGTCTAGTGATTCATTATATGTAGACGTGAAATCAGGACTTCTAATTTCAGCAAGTTGAAGATCTGAAGTTGCAACTGAATTTTTCAAGGATCCTAATGTATCATATGTGTGTGAAGGTTGATCTGAAATTTGACCACATATTGCAGAATTAATGTCCATATTATAACGATTGGTATCAATCGGACTTCCTTGTGCATTCTTAGATGCGTTGGACACTACATTAGTTGACCCATCTGAGCCCATCTCATACAGCTGACCCTTGAAATCTGCAGCAACATTACTACTACCATGTTGCCCTACTTTGCCATGAACTTCATCTGACAGGGCAGTTGATTTAATCTTTTCTCCAGTGTCCATTGAGGCTTCTTCGCAGCGCCTAGTCAAAACATCGACACCTGGAAGTGCCTGATGGGGTAAAGTTTTAATTCCAGCAGAACCTATCACATCGGATTGTGAATTCGGTGAGTGAGCAACTCCTACAGAAGTAGGCTCGTGTTGTAAATCACGGAGTTTTAAATTCCCACTATCATTTGAGGAAATGTGTGACGAAGTCAGATGCTGTGATTCAGGCGACAGATGCTGTGATTCAGGCGAGTTTGGCTGTTGTAAATTACCATTACCTTCAATGTCTATTGACCCTTCAAAAAGTACATCACTGAACAATAAATGGACGTTGTTTATTGGAACTTCTGCTTCAGCACTGTTACCTTCTGCAGTCACATCTTTGACTGAGATGATGTCAGAAGCTATGCATTTAACTGTATCTTCATGAGCAACAGTGGGTCCACTTACGATAGATCTAGAGTCAATTTTTCCACCAATTCCTGCATCATCAACATCAGAAATTCCATGCATAATACAATCTGATGGATTAATTGTATCATGAGTTGCTTCAAGTTTATTGGAAGTTCTCATTTCATCTGCTTCAATAGTGGCTTCGGTTATTACACCTGTCTTATTAAGCTTCATGGATCCCCCCTTCTCTGATTTGTCTACCAAATCGGTGTCCATACTTTCCGGTGTAGTTCCTTCATCTGGTAGATTAGTCAGCCTATCGTCCGTTAACTCGTTGAGTGTACCCTTAGATTCCGCTAGTTCTTCACGGTCAAGTGTCTGTCTTGTCAAATCCAAAACTGTTTTTTCAGCAATAGTTGAACTGGTCTGACTATCTGCTGAAACGTTACTCACATCTCTGAAATCTGCACCATCTTCGTCACTAGTGTTCTCTGTTAACACACTACTCTGGCCATCAGCTGTTAGCACCTGGTCGATCGAAGCACTTCCCTCGACATGGTCTACACTGAGTGGTGCATCTGTTGGCATGCCATGTGAGTTTACAGATTCTTGCAGTTCTTTTGTCACATGATCCTTTGCAGTGATGCTTGAAACTGCATCACTATCACAAACATCCTCCTTGTTTGCTATCTCTTTGTTACTTGACTTGGTATCACTCTTCACATTCACATTAGTAATATCGAAGTCAGCAGATGTACTGCTACTTACCCCTGGTAGCTCAATATTGTCAACAACACTTTGACCACCAGAACCAATTTTAATTTGCCCTTTAACTTTTCCATAAATATCGGGTATATTAGTAACTTCATTACTCTCGTGTTGTACAAGTGAACTATAATTTCTGTTTTGGACTCTAATCTCGTCCTCAGCAGAAGACAATGTGGAATGGGAACTCGATAGACTGTCACTGCTTTCAATTACGTTATTTTCACTTGCATATGTTTCTGCCTTTATTCCTTTGCCTGAAAGGATGTTATGCATGACAGCATAATCTCCTGCAGCAACGGCGCTGTCAGATTCAGTCACTGATCTGCCCTCAGCCTCTTGTAACTCAGTACTGTCATTTTTTGTTTCCACGCCAGAACCAAAGGTAATTCGTCTCTGAGATTCCTTGTCCTTGTTGACATCTGTGGTTTTTAAATTGTCATTGTTAGAATCATTAAGATCTTTGTTTCCGCTGTCTTCGGTAGCAATCTGATTGATATCAGTTTCAGACATAATGTCGGTGTTGTCTTTTTCTTTTCCTTCATTGCTTCTTTCAGTAGCGTAGTTTTCGGTACTTTCATCCTGCTTCTTGCCTGCTCTAGATTCAAGACCATCAACACCAGTATCACCCCTTTCAGGCACATAAGTGGTTTTATCTTTACCATTCTTAAAATTATCAGAGTTAGCATTCACAGCAGTATTAGAATCAGTATTAGCATCTACAAAAGTATATGATGGATGGGATGCTAAAGTACTATCATTTACTGCGCCAGTTCCTTTGTCGAGCAGCAAACTTCCTTTACTGCTCAAATTACTTCCTGATACCAAAGCATCGACAAAACCAGATTGAACACCATTATCATCAGTCTGATCAACAGCACTAGCGATAGAGTTCAGGGATTCATTTACTTGCATCAGCTCAGTATTCTTGACGTCATTGGTCTCACCATTCTCATCCTTCTGAACCAGACCTTGCACTGACTCCCTGATGTCACTCTCTTTCGGCTGAGCGTTTGATTTAAATTTTCTATCTACTGGTAAACCGACCGTATGTTCAATAGACACAGAAGAGGTTTTTAATTTGTCAGTCTTAGCTATGTCTGTTGATTTATCAGTGCTTATTGCACCATCGTCAGTCGTGGAATCGATCATTCCATCTCTGCTTGCACCAGACACTTCAGCTGGTATAGTGCTTAAATTAATTAGAGATACGTTTTGACTGCTACAAGTGGAGTCATCAGCTGAGTTGGTAGGATTATTTGAGATACAAATTTCGTTTACATTGTGCTTATTTATTATTGACTGTCTACTTTCATCGGCCAAATTTATGATGCTGGATGATACTATACCATCTGAAGAATCATCTTCTTTATGCCCTGGTTTTGAATGCTTGCTCTCATTAGAAAAATCGCTCGCTATATGTTGTTCTGAATGTTTAACTAGATTGTCGTGAATATTTACCCTATCATTCATATTTGACTCATTTTCTGAATATTTTGATTCATTTTGGTCCTTGGTGGCATATAGCGTGTTTTTATCTTCATTAGAAATAAAATCGGTTCCTTCAGTAGGGGGCCTAATATCTAAATTTTGAGACATCAAGTAAATTTCTTCAACTGTAATTGCTTCTTTGGCATTCATCACATCAACGTGACTATTTTCTACATCATGCAGTTTTTCATCTGTTGCTGTGATATTTAGATGATCCCCGGTAGCTGGTTCTAACACAAAGTCGCTTTTAGCTGTACTTGATTTTTCATTACTTGCTCCATCAGCTGTAGAGTTGGACATTGATTCTGATTCCTCGGTGACGCTAGGTGGTTGTACAGTGGTCAGTGAATGAACTGGATCAGTAGCAAGTAATGAACCATCTAGGACGTTACCTGAGGCAGCTGCTTCATTTACACGTTTTTGATAAATCACTTGGTCATTATTTTCCCCAGCATCAATTGCACGAGACTTTTCTGCAGCAGCAATGGTACTAGAATCATCAATTATTGATAGTTCTCCTTCTGTAGAAAAAATTTCTGAAACAACATTTTCTTTATCCATTTCTCTGTCAAACTCGATATTCGTTATACTATCACTCTGTCTTAAATGATCAATATTGTCTTCTAGGGTGGAACGGCTTTTATTGGAATTTATATCACCTCTTTCCGCAGCTTGAATTTCTGAACTGGAAGTTAAATTATCAGTTAGGCCTACAGCAAGACATTGTTCAGATAAAATGAGAAAATCCATATTTGCACTCGCACTCGAAATGTTATCACTGTCAGGTACTGTTGTAGTTTCATATATGTTATCTGTACCACTTCTATGTTTGTCACTTTCACTCTCATTGAATCCTGTGTTTTTGTTTGCATCAATGTTACACATTAATTTATTGCCGTCAGAGCTTTCTATATACATGGAATCGCTATTGTCGGATGTACTGAACTCCTCAGTGGAATTGTCCTGTCCCAGATCACACTTTACCAACATACTGCCATCGGTGTCCGCGCGATGCTTCATATCTGAGGGATCGCTATTGCATACTGTGGTTGCATCATTAGTAGAATTATCTTTATCATATTCTACACTCAGTCCAGCATCACTGCCTTCACGTTTTTCGAAAATTCTGCTACCCTTTTCTGTCGTAGCATCCCAGACGTTTACCGAATTAACTGTTTCGCCAAACAGACTGCTATGTTCTTGTTCCTTCTTCTCATTGCTCATTTCATCATCGCTATCGTCATATTTCTTGCGCTTGTCACGACTTTCCTCACTTCTATTATCATTAATCTTATACGCAAGAATGTCATCTTCAGCTTTTATAATCATTTGTGCATTGCTGTCATTGATAACCCTTGGAAAGACATTAGAGCCTCCATTGATTTTACTAGCGTCATCCTCCATTGCAATTCTATCAAATGCAGGTTACTTGGATCCATTATCTATGGTGTTTTCGGATCCATTCTTTGTGAGCTGATATGCCGATATTGGACTATTTGAATTGGACATCGTGAAATCTTTCACATCTTCAAGTAACCTCACATCAGTGTACCCTGAGTCGTGAGGTATCAGGTCCTCAGATACCGCAGATACGGAATTCGTTAGCCTTTCAGTGCCATCATATCTTGCCGAATTGGAATCTAGGTTATCAATATCTGCATTTTTCTGCTTTTCTAAATCTTCGCTGCTTGGCATCCTGTTTATTTTCGGACTAATCTTAGTTGCACTGCCGCTTTCTTTGCGCACAATATCATCTACTAAGTCACTCTGTGATGTACTATCTGCTAAACGATCATCTAAACTACATTCATCAGTAGATTCTCTGCGACTACCTTTAACTGGAGGGTGACGTTTGTCCTTCTCTTTATCCGAAGTCATTTTGTCACCTTCACTCTTTTCACCACCCGTGCTGAGTTTGTTTGGATTCACTCTCTTCCGTTTTGATATTTCCGGCTTTTCTGAGGCACTATTATCATCGTCGCTTCTTTCATCAAAAGCAGTCACCGACCCAGGAGCACGCTCTTCCGACACTTGCTCTCTTGCTGATCGTTTCCTTTTAGAGACGGCTCCATCGCCAACGTTTGAAGAAATTCTTTGGGAATTGGCGTCTGACATTTCAGCTTCATTTACATTCTCCGAAGGTGTATCCGTATTGCGTGCCCCCTTAGAGTATATGTCATCTAATTGCACATAAATTGATGCACTCTTTGTTGATACCCCAGCATGAGTTGTTTTATCAGAATCCTGAAATCTCATAGAATCAGTAGTACTGGCGTCTACGCTAGGATAATCAAAATCTGATGTTTGATTTTCAGATGACATATAAGCGGAAGAATTGCCAATACTATTAGTATCATTCTCATTTGTCTCATCACCAGCGTTATTGCTATTGTCATTTTGAGCAGTGTTTGAATATGCAGCATTCGATGTTGACGCTCCTAGTGTGAGAGCAATCTGTGTGTCTTGCTCCATGTTCTCGCATGCTGGTCCACTTTCACCGTCTAAATTATTGCTAGTCTTTCCAGATTGCGTTGAGCTTTGCTGCGTCTGCTGACCAGTTTCTAACAATTGTGGATCACTATTTATGATATCTGTGGGTGCATTGCCTTGGGACCCGCTTTCATATGCCTTCATCACATCCCAGTCGTCTGTCTGAACAGATTCAGAATTAGTTACTGACGACTTCTGACGCCTGGGCCTCTTCCCCCAAGGTTCTGGAGCCTTAAAATGGACCAGCGCAAAGGCTCCGCTATCCTGCTCTGCTCCATCAGCAGCCTCCCTCAGCTTTACGGACCTTGCGTACTTGTCTTCATTGTCAAGAGTGGTCTGCAGGTGAAGACGAGATAGAGAAAGATTCGTCATGAGATTTCCATACTCAGCAGAGGCACCACGATTAAAGGCCAAGCTAGAACTACGAGGTCTGGCTCCTAGGTACAAGGGTGGAAATAGTCTAAAGGCCATGGTAGGGTCACTCATTCGAAAGGCTCGAGTATCTGCCTGACGATCTCTGTTTGGTTTACGAAGTCGAACCACCTCCCCCCTCACTATGACGATATTACTTTCATCGCCGTTATCTGCTGATTCAGATTCTTCGTCCATTGCTACATCATCTCCAGAGACTTCATCATCAATCTTTATTTCTGGATTTTTGAATAATTTATTGCTGTTGTCCTGTGTACCAATGAGAGAATCTACATCAATAGTATCATCAGCAATTCCTTGCTCTGAACCGCCGTTATTTGTATCGTCGTCAGCAGACGCAGATGAAGTTGTTTGAAGCCCATGGAAACTTAATTCTTCTTCTTTCTCCTGTCCTTCGTCGTGCTGCTGTTGTTCTTCATCCTCAGATCTTG
>JAQFZF010000017.1:0-29784 GCA_034695365.1 Enchytraeus norvegicus
TAAAGGTTTGACGTCCGTTAAATTCCTCATCCAAGGAATTTAACGGACGTCATGGCACAGCTAGACCACTCAGGATTTCACTGCGGCATCTGCATTCGTCGCCTCTTACGACAGATTCAGCTAGATCCAGATCATATGTTCACATGCATGAAGCTATTTGTGGACAGCTTCAGAATTATAATATTTATTATTTTATTATTACTATGTAACTGTATATTTTTTAGCAAGCGTTGAGGGGGCGTTTAGAAAGATCAAGTCAGAGACAACGCTCGGTGGATTAGGTCTTAGTGGCTTAAGTCATAGCACCTCATCAGGACTGTTTCACAGCTCAGTGGGCAGCGGAGTCCAAGGCTTAGGAAACAGCACGTCCAGTTCCAGTCACCACAACCCAGCCACATGCCAGACTCCAGCCAGACGGCGACATCGAACAACATTCACACAGGAGCAGCTGCAGGAACTGGAATCAGCTTTCGCCAAGAGTCACTACCCAGATATCTACGTGAGAGAAGAACTGGCTAGGGTCACAAAACTGAACGAGGCTAGGATACAAGTTAGTCTGATCGATGTTGAGTTACACTTTTATTCAACTTCGTTTTTTAATTAGTGAGTGAATTTATTTGTTTTAGTATTTTTTCATTAAATCATGCAGCTTCCCTTTCTCAATATTCACAAGTCCTAAAAACCTGTATCACTTAAATTTTAACACTGAGCAGCTTCAGGAACCATGCCGGTTTAATATTTTCAAGTTGTCGGACTTCAAACGGACGGTGGTCGGTAGCCTACAATAGTATGGTTCGAGTACACAGAATTATTTAATGAATATAATAGAATTAGAATTATTTAATGATAGAATTATTTAATGTTTTTTAGTCGTCTTGATGAATTTATTCCAACCTATTTTACAATTTGGTGCATTCTAAATTAAAGTTGCCTCAATACGACATTTTGCTGACAAAATTTAATGATAAGCAATAAATAGAGACCTAGAAATTATACATGATTGATTATTAAATTGTATGATGTAGGTATGGTTTCAGAACAGAAGGGCGAAATATCGGAAGCAGGAGAAGCAACTCGCCAAATCTTTCGCCCCGGTGGCAGCTAACTGTAACGGTATGATGAGGAACTTCTATCAGACGGGGCGAGCGTCCTACCCCTACGGGGCCACGGGTCCTGGGTCCTGCATGGGCCGGTACTCGCTCATGAATGCTAGCTACTCAGCAGCGGCCGCGGCGGCCCAATTTAGCGGAATGTCAGGGGGCGGAATGTACGGCAGCGGGATTCACGGGGGCATGCACGGGGCACATACCCCCGGGGCCTCGATGGGAAGCATGGGGGCCAGCCTCAGTCACATGCCTCAGAGTTCTCGGTTATCCATGGGGCCTCCTGACTACGGGCTCGGCCTGGTAAGTTTAATAAATATGATCTTTAGCATCTCTATTCCACGTAACACTTAAGCAGATCGTTTTAATTTATCTTGAAATAATTCTATCATAATAATTTTCCTTAAAAAAAATTACAGTGTTAAGCAATACTAAAACACACATTCTTGTTTTGTCATATTATGGTTCGTTTTATTTTAGATCATTGTGGTAAAACTGCTCGGCCTAACCCTTTAATCTATCTTTGATTTTGCTTATTTACGTAAAACTTTAATTAATTAATATTTAGTTAATTAACTAAATATTTGTTAATTGTTTGCAGGAGTCACACGAAGACGACTGGTATAATAAAAGTCTTAGCGCTCTACGAATGAATCCACACCAGACGTTCTCTAACTCAATGCTATCCTACCAAACCTAACCACTGCCACTGCTACACATAACCCTAAGCAACTGAACTATTATGTACATTATACGAGCTTTTCTTCACGTTAAACCATAATGATCTTGATATCGATCTATGCACATGAGTTTTACGTCTGTTTCTTCATCCTATGCAATCGAACTAGCACACTTAGGTGATGAATCGGGTGATGATTTAATGACGTGGATCGAAACTCAGGTGAGCCGACAAGATAATCCGCATGCCTGGGCGTGTATCGGTGCCTGAGAAAACGGAACATTTATCAGGTGTCTGCTGTAGCAGCCATTAAGGCAAAGGTACGATTAATCATGAAGTGAAAAAACAACAATTACAACCAAAACAAATAAACTAAAATAGAAAACCCTATAAACATGTGCATCTATCATGTGTGAAAATGAAAGGAGAAGAAAGGTATATCATACATCCAAAACTCGTAAACAAAAATAAAAGACAATCCATTTGACATACGGGCCGGGGTTGAATTACAGGCAGTTTGACTTTGGCCACTAAGACCGATTTCTGTTTCCTTCAAATTTAGCAAATAATCTTCTAATAATCTCTTAGTAGCCTATTCATCAAAGCGCACGCTAGAGTTGTCACTAGATTGCGAGAAAATCGAGATTCGTCTTCGAATACGGATATTTAGTGTAGTCGCCCAGAGTGTGACATTATGATATGGTAAATGTGCATGGGTTATCTCTCTAACAAACTGTGAAAATAAGTATTAGAATTATTTGTTCACGGTTCAATTCCAGTGCTCACCCCGTCAATGATGTAGCCGTTAGGCCATGAAATGGACATTAAATTGGCTTTAGCCCTTCACACAGACAGAGTTATGTAGAAAGATGGAGAGACTCAAGAAGCTTGGCCCCACTTATCTCCACTAACAGCAACCAACCAGTGGCGTAACTTCGCTTCACGCGCCTGGAGGCAGGATATTTTTAGGCGCCCCTTTAAAAAAAATCTTTCGGGGCAACAATTAATGATAAGGGTTCTTGCGGAAAGTAGATTAATGATTTCATTGAATAACTGTGATCATAGTGTGGCAATTTGGTTTAAGGAAATAAGTACTGAATTGAGCCACTGCTTTACGTGTAAATAGGTGACATTGTAAAAAAACGGCTCCAAATTTTGTGACTTTTTTGTGAGGCGCCCCTCTTGGCCTGGCGCCCGGAGGCAACTGCCTCCACTGCCTCCCGTAGTTACGCCACTGCAACCAACCGCCTCTCAAAATGTTTAACAATGTATTTATTATTACTGTGGTAATTGAGTAAATTTTGATATGTCATACTTTAAATTCGCATGTCTTAGTTGCATTGTTCATGACTATTAAAAAAGCATCAAAGTTATTTGCAATATAGTCAACAATACCAGAGTAGCATTTAAAACTCTTTATTACCAGTCAATATTTAACATTTTGCTAATTAAGCAGTTTAGATGATTAAGTTGAAAACATTTAATGATAGTTCGATAGTCTATGGGTTGTACTGATTTCCTCCAGTAGACCAGTTGTAACTGGATCCCGGTCTAGGGGTCAAAACTGCTGCAGGAGTGCTGTAAACACAAATAAATCAAACAAAAATGTTGTTTACAAAAATTACACACAGAATATTTTATAGGAAATCACTACAGAAAATTAAAGCAAAGAAAAGAAGCAAAGATGCAAACATTTCAAGCAAACTCAAGCAAATCAAAAAGCCATCTAGTAATTTTTTAGAAATCATAGACTATTCAGATACACCATATTAACTGACATTTTCATTAGAATATTCAGTTTAACATAACGTGCGATTAGATGATTGAGGAAATAATTTTTATTTAACAAATACAGCAGCATATTGCAGAATGAAACACGTTTAGACACGATTTCCAGAGACCCGAGTAAGTAATATGTCTCTGCCGCAGAATTTAAGACATGCCAAAAGCAGATGTCAAATATTGCACGTAGGCCTGTGTCGTTCGAGGCAGTGTTGTAACGTATTTTAAATACTTGTATTTAAAATACTACTCTAAATACTTTAAGAATATTTAGTACTTGTATTTTAAATACTTTGGTGAGTAGGTATTTAGAAGAAGTATTTTTTAAAAAATTTCGAAGTATTTAGTATTTAGAATCTCTTCATCTAAATACTTTTTCAAAATACTTTTACAATTTATCACATTGTTTTCCATACCAGAAACATTTAGCAAAACAGTAAACTAAATAAGATTAAATGGCTGCACACTCTGAATGATTGATAAATTGGAATGATAGAACAGCTTTTGAAGCATAATAATATCATAGCTCGCCAAGAACCAGCAACAGCCATATAGGCCTACTCTGACTATAAGGACGATAACTGTGAAGCAGAGAATGTCGAGAAGCAATGTCTCTTGCGTGATTGTTGAATGTTTGCTTTTCTTGGATATCAGTTGATGTGCTGTGTCGCTACTTAGCTGTGAAGACCATTAAATGTACACCTAAAGGCGACCTTTCGATTTCCGGTCGAGTCAACGAGAGAGTAAAATCTCAGATATGGGCCTACACTGGATAACCATGCTATCCATCCTTTCGTTGGTCGGTAATTGGAAACAACTAGTGCGCAGTAGGTGATTGGAAGTTGGAACAGAAGATAGCGAAGGGTAAACACGGGTCTGGCGTATGGGATCACAGTGGGGTTGGCGACCTTGCCACCGGATTAATGACTTTGCCACCTGTGTGCTGCAATCGTTTAGAAGCGGAATCAGCTCCGAAACCGTGGGGTCAATTCTTGCCAATGGTGTAGGCCTATCTTTACCTCAACCTTTAAATGAGGTTAATATCTTCCGCTTCAGTGGAGCGTCTTTTTCAAAGGACCATTGATTACAGTACATGATATTGGACATGATAATGGATAATGACATGCAGTCCATAGTTATTTTTTACAATATAAATCATACAAAACGCTTTAACTTTGTCCCTGTAGGTCCAATGTCTACTACCATATCGACCATGAAGGAAAAATAGCTGCTAAAGTTGTAGTTTGTTTCATTTAGCCTACTAAAAAAGTATTTAGTATTTTAAATACTTGAGTAAAGTATTTAGTATGTAGTATTTTAAATACTTATGCGGTACGGTATTTAGAACTAGTATTTAAAATACTTTTAAAGAGTATTTAGTAGAAAAAGTATTTTATACAACACTGGTTTGAGGACTTTAATAAACTACAAAGTTATGAAACATCTTTTGTCTTAGTTGTCTAGGACAAAAGAATTTGACGACTTATCCTAAGAACTCATAGAAAAAAATACATTTTGCAGTTCGGTTGATAGAAAAAGACTTTTGAAAAAGAAAACATGTGTTAAATCTAAACCTCAGAGATTTTACATGTAGATTCAAGACTACAGAAAATGAATTGGGAGCACAAATTTTCTCAATTGTAAAACTATTTTCTAATAACAAAAGCAATCCAAACCTTTTATCTCCAGCTTCTATAGCTTTAGTGCTGAACACGGGCTGAGCTGGCAGGCTTGTTCGTCGACCATCTCTGTCTGTGTACCAGTTCTTTGATACCTTGTGGGAGGGGCCAACAGGTAAATCTGGATCAGGCTGTGTTCTAAAACAACATAAATACGAACATCAAACAATCAATCAATAAATATTGGTAATCCAGGTAACGGTGGCCCCAAATTATTCATTAGATCTGATTTTTTTTAATTTACACAAATAGTACAGATTAAAGTTAGGGTTAGGGTATGGGTTAGGGTTGGAGCCTTACCCTAACCCAAACCCCAACTGATCCTAACACAACAGTTGAAATAAATATGACACAGGGACGAATTTATTACCAGGATTACCTAAATATATTGTGTATATGCCAGAAGTGGCCAAGTTGTGGCTCACAAGCACGGCTCACAGATTCATATTTGTATGGCTTGCGAAGTGATCCTGTTAATAACATTTTCTGTAAAAAATCATGAAATCTAAAATTCTATTAAACTATATTAGGGTTATAGGACTGAGACATTAAACTAGGGTCTCTGTTATACTTTAATTGGCCTATGGCCCAATGTATGACATGCCTAGCATACTTATATTTAAGAAGACTAAGTGTAGCTATAATGGACCAAACACTAGCTAAACAGTAAAAGACGGGATATTTCTAAATGACCATAAAATGCTAGTCAATTAAAGTGCTCGTCTCCGTGGCTCAATGATTAACTTGTGACGATTGGTCGATCGGTTAGCAGAGAAGGTCAAATTCAACTACCTGAAGACTGAACAGTCAATCGGAGAGTGAAATCACGGATATGCACGGGTCAACCAACACCTCCATCCCTTCATGGGTCGATTAATCCTGAGCAACTGCTATCAAACCTCTTCACTTACGGTCCTACGTGAGTTGCATCAATGACCAACGATTGGGTAAATTTCAATTTTTGTAATAATGTAGTTTACAATACCTTGGTGATATCTCTCCTTCAAATCTGTGAACACTCTTCAGTTTTCTCTAAAACAGTACACAAAATGCATGGCCTTTTAAAAATGTATTATTTTCACAGCTCAATTGTTGAAACAAAATGACATTTTCACTAGTTGGTAAATTAGTAAAATAAAGCAGCACTTGATGGGCCAACTTTAGCATTGTCATTAGACAATAAATGAAGGAGAGAAGATGCTCATAACTTATCCTTTACTTATATGGAATAATTTTGCCAGGACAGAATAATCATCAGAATAATAGTCCTGACATCATCTGCAGGTCATGAAACAGGCGGTGAAAGAAGTTTATTGATCAATACGAAGAATTTGGGCAAAATAGTATCAAAATCATAAAGCCGAAGTTAACATCAGTTTCATCTCTCGAAAGGGATATCAGTAACGGGCATCCCTCGGATTCGAACCCCACACATACTGATCCCTAGTCGGAAACCTTACCGATGTAGCTACTGGCTCCTGCCAGTAAACTATTAAACTATTATTATGACTAGTAAACAAAACCATTTCTCTATCTTTCTCTCGCTCTCTTCTCTCTCTCGGTGCACTGTCTAACAGCAGGTCCGTGGCAAAAAATTGCAAATTGCATAAAATTGCATATTTGTGTGCCATATTTTCTTGGAGATCATTTTGCTTTCTGAGGTGCGATCTCATTATCCTTCCTCAAAGACTGCATAGTGCATTTGTCGGCTTCTACGAAACACGTGCAGCTTTCAGTTTGTCTATTATCAAATTTTCCGGAGTCAACATGGTTCGATATATAACTATTCAAATCCATATATATTCGATACTGAAGAAATTAATCCTATATCTTGATTCTCATCTCCTGTACATTTTGCAAAAACTCGTAGGCCAACTTAAGACGAACCAAGTCTATACTCTCGTTGCTCTAGTAAATTGGGATCTGGTTCCCTAATGAGCGCGTGGAAATTTCTGATGCGCAATTTTTCGGAGATCTTTAAATATATGCGATTAATAACTGTATGATTTTTAAATTGTGATTTATATAATTTTGACTTAGGTATAGGGATAGGGTAAAGGTAGTTTTACCCTAACCTCTACCGCACCCATACCCTAACGAATGTTTGTAACATATAAAATTGTGGAATACCTAAGTCAAACAGGCATGCGTTATAATTAAATAGGTCTTTTCTTTCTTCACAACTTCACGTAGAATTAGGGTTATGGGTAGGGATTTATATTCTATAAGCGCACGTTGGATAACGAAATCGAAATTTAGATTCCAATAATCTATCCAATCATTACGTTCAAGGACAAATATTTACATGGAATTATAAAATATAAAAAATTGTTAATACCCCGCTCAGAAGGTTCCTGATCCCCGCAATGATTGGAGTGACATTTCTAGGAGCCACTGACATCGTGACGGAGAGGCGCCGATTAGGCAAAATAACAAATTTTGACCAATTTCTGAAACAACCTTCTCCTGGATTGTTATTGTTATTGTTTTGTACTCCTTAGTACTAGCTTAAACTCTAAATCAGTTTCGTATGCAAGACGTCCAGTCCAACTAGAATAGTCAAACAATGTAATTTGGTATTGTTTGATTGTGCAAAAAATATATGAATAAAGAAACTTAATAGTGGATATGCATGGTTTCATTGATTTCTGTGCTTGGTTACAGCACAGATTACAATGATCTAGTTCTATGTTTAAGACCTTTCAATGGAGTTGCTGTTTCGCTTTGTTTTTACTAGGATTCTAGGTCTAAGAACATGCAGGAATATTAAACTAAACGAATGGCATCGATCTTTAATTGATGCTAATAAATAACACTAGGCCTATAGACAATTCTTGATGATATATTACACTTACAATATAGTGCAAAGAAAGGCGAACTTATGTTTCTGACATTATGTTTGACTTAGTAACTATAGGCCTAAGCCAGAAAACACAAATAAGCTACATCTTAAATACGCGTTCTGAAGTCGAGAGAGGACTGATATAATATACGCTATAGAGATTTAGATTTATCGAGCTATAGCCTCGATAAAGATTGTAATCATGAATGGATTTAATAGATATTCATAATTAACTGCAGTGTTTACAAAATTTAATAAATACATGTAATATGTTAAACTGTCTTGAAAAAATGCGTCATGCTTCTGAACTTGACGTTCAACGCACTCAAATCTATTTATTAATTTATTGACATTAAATTTTATTCTTTGCGACTGACAGTAACTATTCCTGTCAATGATGGAAAAATTGTAAGAATATTGTAGCATCGATTCATTAGAGGGAGCTCAAGGATGTTGTTTACAACCAAGGTAATAAGAATTAAAGAATTCGATGTTCTCATGTTAAACATCTCCTTGCACCGTGACCATCAGTGCAGTAAGCATATCATTATAATAATTGTGAGGTTTCCAACAGCGGATCTAGAATGTTTTTGGCAGGCTAATAGGTTGCTCAATAATATATTATAATTGTTGCACAAATAAGGAATAAGGGGTTTTAGCGGTATTGGTTGAGAGTTCGCCAATTCGCCTCAGAAGGAAGTGAGCCTGGTTCGAATCCGGGTTGGTCGACAGAGAAAAATCTTAGAGTAGTAGGGTGTCTGGTAGCGAGATTTGTCGTCATCCTGCTGTAGCAGCTTATCGCGCCATCAAAAGGCAAAGGTGCGATTAATCATGGAGTGTCAAGAAAAATAACGAACACATTAACAGTAACTAAGAAAGGAAACTAGCATATGTGCAATAGCACTAGACGCAATACGTCGATCCAATCACAAAGGTTATCATACCTAAAATGATGCTTTGTTCAAGGGAAAGTATAGCATCTGAGGTGGTTTTCCTGTTTCTTTCCTCTCCTTTAGTGACTTCTTTAGTCGGCTAAACATTTACAGCCTTCTGTTGGTCTATTCTAGTGTTTCCTAGATCTAACCAAAGAAGCATCAGAAGGAGAGGAACTGCTCGATATTATGTTGCTTTGTGAGCTTTTAGCATTCTGACCTGCTGCTATTATTAATTACTGCGGGTCTATCGATGCCTCAGGAAAGCATCTAGAGAAATCGTTTCGGCTTCTCTCCATTTATTAGCCAATCGTTATTAATTAGATAGCCTACATTTTCTGCCCTCAGTTCGAACATTGCAACAGGTTTTTCGTCACGCCAGGAAATCAATTATTTAATCGGAAATTTCTTAGGCCGTCGGGTTGATAGTAGATATTATCGGCACAAGTTGCAAACGTTGGCACTGAAAGCGTTACAGTGTATTAGGCTCGGACACAGACATGCACACCTTACCGGCATTTCTCTCGTGATGTTTCGTGAAAAATTAATTTATTCCTCACCAGCATCACATCGATTCTCAATAATATGATTGGTGAAAATATAAAATAATTGCTGCATGCGTTCCGTTAACAACATTCAAACAAGTTTTAGCTAATCTGCGATATGAAGTTTTCATTAAACATGCATAAGTGTTAATGATTAAATGGTGAGTTCGTATCGTGCAATGTGCGAACAGCTCATTTAGATGATCGATAATAACTCGTTAACGACGTAGATTTTAAGTATACACATATTGAATGCATGTAATTATATGCAACATAGCCTATGAAAATAATTATAATAATTTACTTCTTGAATTTATGATATCGAATAATATTAATTGTTGAAATGCATTTTCGCTATTTCTCACACTATCTTTGGACAATGGGCTTGGCCATGGAACGGCTTGGCAAAGGAACAAGGTAGCCTAAAGATAGAGCCAGTGTATGTTTGTGTCATATGTCTCGTACATGTAAGAGACCAATTCATATGATACTCAACAGATGGCACCAGATGTGATGGGCATCTAACTAAAAAAAGTAGTTCAACTAAACAATTTTTCTAACTAAAAATTAGTTTAACTACTTTTTAAAAACTAAACTAAAAAATGTAATTCAACTTTTAAAATAAACAAAATAAAAATAAAATAAGCAAAAAATTAATTAATTCAAATTTCTTCAACGAACGAGAATTGCAGCTATTGAAAATAGGTCTTTTGTATTCGCTTCATTTAAGTTGTTTAGGTTCTATAATGCATTCTATATCTCCGTATGTCCATGTTTGAGCATTCTATGTATCCACGTGTCAATGTTAGAGCATTCTATTTCTCCATATGTCTATGTTTAAGCATTCTATTTCTCAGCATGTCTATGTTTGAGTATTCTATTTCTCCACATGTCTATGTTGAGTATTCTATTTCTCCGCACGTCTATGTTCGAGCATTCTATTTCTCCGCATGTCTATGTTAGAGCATTCTATGTCGCCGTATTTCTATGTTTGAGCATATTTCTCCTTATGTCTATGTTTAAGCATTCTATTTCTCTGCATGTTTATGCTTATGTTTGAGTATCTATTTCTCCACATGTCTATGTTTGAGCATTCTATTTCTCCGTATGTCTATGTTTGAGCATTCTATTTCTCCGTATGTCTATGTTTGAGCATTAGATTTCTACGTATGTCTATGTTTGGGCATTCTTTTTCTCCGTATGTCTATGTTTGAGCATTCTATTTCTCCGTATGTCTATGTTTGGGCATTCTTTTTCTCCGTATGCCTATGTTTGAGCGTTCTATTTTTCCGTATGCCTATGTTTGAGCATTGTATATCGCCGTATGTTTGAGCTTTCAATTTCTCCGCATATCTATGTTTAGGCATTCTATTTTTCCGTATGTCTATGTTTGGGCATTCTGTTTATCCGTTGTTTATGTTTGAGCACTCTATTTCTCCGTATGTTTGTGATGAGCTTTATATATCTCCGTACATCTATGTTTGAGCATTCTATATCTCTGTGTGTCTATTGCTTATCATTCTAATAATTGTACAAGTCTAATAATTATTCAAGTTAGCTATACAATGATTTAATACTCATTTTCTATCTTCATTTTTATTTCCAGACATGTCAATCCGACTCAATCGAACGCGTTTACAGGGTTTCCTTTTTTAGTTTCTGTTTTTAATATGTGGTAACTCTCAGTTTGATCTTTGACCCGGATGTCATTGTTAAGTATCACTATAAACAGTATTCTTTACTAGATCGATCATAATCAATACGATTGTGTTTAGAAATACTTTGATATGATTGCGTGATGACAGAAAAGCGGCCATGATTTAACGCGTTAGCTAACTGAAGGGTTCAACTATACAGGGTGACATAAAAAAGTGGACCCCTAATTGTTTTTTTAATTTTGTCGAGACCATTCAGCCTATGTGCACCATTTTTACAGTATGTATTAGCAGGCCAGTTTGACATAATTTCGGAAAATTTTATCAAATTCGATCAACAGATGGCGGAGTTATTGGCGTTTTTGTAACCGTACCCATCAAATATAAAAATAAACCGTGTCTTTTAATTATTGAATTGTAATTATTGAGCTGATTCCTATAACAAATTTCAGCAATAGAGAACGACCAATTTTATCTCTTGTCACCAAATTTCATTTGTATATCTTAAAAACAAAAAGTTATTGATATTATATTGATATATCAATATGACGGGGTAGACGAATTTTGCAGTTTTATAACGTCATGCAATGTTAAATAAATCATTCTTCTTTCAATGCTCATGCTCCGTCATACTGAAATATCAATAACTTTTTGGTTCTTAAAGATATCCAAAAGAAATTTAGTGACAAGAGATAGAATTGACCGTTCTCTAGTGCTGGAAAATTTCATAGGAATCAACTGATTAATTACAATTTAATAACTGATAGCAGGTAATGTCATATAATTCAATAACAGTACACTGTTCTCGGTCACCTGTCATGTTCAAATGTGAATAACGTCTTTGTTTGTAAAGATATTTGAATGAAATTTATCAGAGTGTGCTAGCATTGGTTGTTCCCCGTTTCTACTAAATTCTAAACGGATCGGTGTACTTACGATTTAGTGGCACATATTGAAACCTTCTCGCTTATAAAAGAAACTGTGTATATTTATATTTGATGAGTACAATCACAAAAACGCCGATAACTCCGCCATTTGTTGATGGAATTTGATGAAATTTTCCGAAATGATGTGAAACTGGTCTGGTAATATATACTGTAAAACTGGTGCACATTGACTGAATGGTCTCGAAGAAATTAAAAAAACAATTAGGGGTCCACATTTTTTTATGTCACCCTGTACATCGCGAACGATCCTGCCGATAACGTCTCTTATATAAAGTTAAACTGTATAATTATGTCCATTGTGCGCTAATCGAATAGAAAATCGTTTCGGTCGTTTCTTTGGTTCTATTGTGTTCAAGGCGTTTTGTTGATGATTATTACTGTATGCGGATGATATTGCAGGGTATCATATATCATACTTCCTAACCTCGTTTATCATTACGTAAAGGCTGGCACCGCCATTGAGTGTTAAACTCCTATTATACTTCTTGTTAGCTGTGGAAAATCTGACAGTTACTTTTACAATAGAATGATAAAGAAAAAGAAAATAATAGCTTTCATTTCCACAGGACATTTAGCAAACTAAATACACTTTCGACTAAAATTGTCTAACAATAAAAACTAACATATACAAGTTTTTATTGTTGTTAAATTTGTATTTCAATGTAACACCGATTATTGGCTAGGCTTATATGCCATTTGAACTATTTCAATGTGCATTTTACAAGTGGAAGGGCTTAAAAGAAAACCATGCTAAGACCAGAAGGCCAGAGGTCAAGTCAAGAACTAAATCTTCCGAGGTGTTTCTAGTTGCCTTCCACAGTACCCAAGTTAATCGCCTCTTACGATCACGTGTAGTCTACGGTATATTTTGGAGAATAACGCACTTGTTAAACGGTGTGCACTATAGCAATTATTATCAGTAAAATACTGACCCCTTGATATATTTTCTATCCTGCCACTTTAGCCATTGGCAGTACATCAGTCAACTGTGGCAATCAAATTGAAGCGGTTGGATAATAACAGTGTTGGGTAACACAAGTAATGCATACTAGTTTCACTGCACGGCCCTCAACTCGTTTCCTCAAGATTAATGCTTCAGGTCAATTACAATGTTCCGCAACCTATCGCCAAAATGTCGGCTATTCACGCAACATTAGTGACAGTTAGGATCCTAAACGATATTTTACCAATCAATATTCAGCTGGCTGTAAATGTTTATTAGCCTTATTATATGGTGTGTGTATGTGTGTATGACGATAAATGCGTGATGTGGCATCTAACAGTCTTGTGCTCTGCCACACGGTTGGTCCAAGGCACAAATTCATACACAGTTTAAAATCGGGCTCACCATACCATCGTGGTCGAGTTGATCCCATCACAAAGGCCTTTTCTTCATCAAACCTGAAATGATGCCTCTTTCAAGAGAAATCGAGTTTCTGATATAGTTTTCCATTGCTTTCTTCAGTGACAGTGTAATTTGACTTATACAAAAAACGTGCAACTTTATATTGGTCTATTCACAAATTTCACGGATCCAAAACATGAAACTGTGGAAATCTACTATCACGTTTACTATTGAGCACTTCATCGATCGACAGGGTGATCCGATCAAAGAAAATAAAGTTAAAAAGACCAAAGCCTGATTTATTATCCGTTTCGCGGCCTATCGACTACATCAGTGACGGGTGTGCCCTAGGATTCGAATCGTGAACCCACGCAACCCGGGTCGGACATGTACTTAACCGACGTGCTATTGGCTCAGCTATGCGTTTGCTACACGTAACATGTAGTCTTTGCTTTTGAAGATCTGTCGATTGAGGTTATTTACCGTTTGCTTCTTCAGTATCTAGCTGCTTTGTCAGAATAAAAGAAAACATTTAAGCCTTTAGCCTATTTCATTTTTACAGGTGTCATGCTAATATATCTTGGTATCATAATATTAACACTGTAGTATGATGTAAAAAATAGTTAACTCTATAATAAATCACATGAACAGGAACGCTATAGCCACCAGTAATATTTTCATATAACGATTGGTTAGAAAAACACTAATATCTTTTTATACAAGCTACTCAACTGTTTGTCCACTCAACTGTTTGTCCACTCAACTGTTTGTCTACTCAACTGTTTGTCTACTCAACTGTTGGTCTACTCAACTGTTTGTCTACTCATCTTATTACAAAACAAGATCGAAGAAAGATGAAATGATATCTTGCCGAACAGCTTGGCAGGAAATCGTCTAACACTAAAATCTCTAATATATAATATTTATCTGTAACCTGGGGTTATATTCGTGAATGACATAATAGCAGGTTTGGATTTCTGAGGTGAGCGTTAGTAACTGGCACTAGCATTATTTTCTCTGCAGACAGTTGTGCGGCACTGTACGGCGCTCTACCGGCGAATATTAACTGCAGTGTATTATTATTAGATAAAGAATCGGGAGTAGAATGGTCAGTGCATCTACGGGATGACACGAAGAGTCAATTGCTTTCAGCCCAGAGACTAGATTTGTTTAAGTTAATATTTCACGCTTATTGTATCATAAAAGTGCCAAAATTTTAACATTTATGATGTAATAAAGTAGATTTATGCGTACGTACCAACACATCAACCTAGAAAGATTAAAAGGACGCCAGAGCATCCCCTTTAAATGTAACTACTTGAGGACTTTGAAATAATAAAAGCTGTAAACGCCAAGAGTTTTAACCGCTATACTACACCGAAGGGCCAACGAGTTTTAACCGCTATACTACACCGAAGGGCCAACGAGTTTTAACCGCTATACTACACCGAAGAGCCAACGAGTTTTAGGTATCTCAAGCGGACCTTTACCATATTCAGTATTATTCACAGCAATATCACATAGCAAACAAAATTTGTTTGTCGGTGTGCTTTCTGTCGCCTTCCTCAGTATCTGCGCTAGTCGCCTTCTACTAAACAAGCAGCTTTCGATTGATCTATCAAACTCTATCCGATTTCACAAACTCATCGGACCCACTACCCGTAAAACACTTTGTATCGATTGGCTTCCATATTGACCCGTTCAATTGATATAATGAAAGAATTAATAATTAATTTGAGCGGGTATAATTTTCTCTAAACTCGTTAACGGTTAACAGTTCGCAAACAGATCTAATTAAGTTGAAAGCAGATGCGTGTGATATTTCTACATTGATGATTATTATTTTGAGCGAATTTATTGTTAAATTGTGACTAAATGTGGATCATTTATTGTTGAGGCGCCCGGTTACAGTTGTCACGTTTGAAAGTATAAATTGTGTTCGGTATTGGAAATAAAATCGAACACTTTGAAGCAGTTACAATGGATTTTATAAACTATGCGTCGTTTTTCATGATCAAATGCGACAATATGGGTTGTTGGATTGTCGCGTGACGCTGAGCGATTGATTAATATCACCTCTCAACCTATCAGTTCATATAACCCCCCCCCACACACACACACACCTCTCCCTAAGGGCTCCCTATGTCCCATGACCCTTATCCCATATTCTCTCATGCTCAAGCAGGGTTTTATATACCAGGAGTACTGATGGTAAGCCATGTGTAGTGGCGGCGCCAAACCAGGTCGAATGATCTGGTAAAGAAACCTCCTGACCGACCTGGTGTCCCACCTGCTGACCAGACCTGCCTGATCATTATTATATTATATCATTACTGTTTTTTACAACCTGCCTTTAGTTTTTAATGACCTTTAATGACCTGGTTGCTCGGACGGTCTGGCGCCGCTACTGGTCATGTGTAGAATCCCCATCTGGGTTGAAACTTGAGCGCCTATTTGTAAGGAGTCATCTGATTGGCTATGCATAATGTAAGTGCGTTGCTAATTGGTTGTGCTAGTTAATAATACAGGTATTCGTCCAACAGATTCATCATCTTCTCAAAGTAGCCAGACTTCAATGTAGTGTGGTCAGCTGGATAGGCTGCTTTGTGCTCCCTCTGATGGCCTCTTCAGCACCGACAAGTTGTTTGGGCCGGCACTCTTATTGTACTACTTAGGGCCAAGTTCTGAACTTCAGGTAAGGGTTTTCAAACCAATGGTCGGAAATAATTTCGTATCTACTCAATTATAAGATTACTTACTCTTCCGGTCTGTAACAAATTAAGCTTAAGCAACCTCGTAAGGTAAGGCAAGCAAGGTACACCATAGGTCAGAATTGACCCCTAGGCTTCAGAGCTGATCTCGAAGCGTTCAGCACACTGGTGACGATTGTCATTAATCTAGCGGCAAGGTCGCCAACCCCACTTTCGATTCTGAGGACCATACGCCAGACCGCCATAACTATAACAGTATAACATATTTATGGCCTAGTAACAGTCCATGAATATGGAGATCAGAAAAATCGACACTAAATTGTAAATGCGGTAAGGAAGTTCTATCTGTATGGAGTTAATAAGTAGAGGCTTCGGAGACAAAAATACAACAATCAAATCATCTCGCCGTGACACAGCGTCTACATACCCTAACCGTTACACGCAGGTAATTAGGTTCCAAGTGCAATGATAATGAGGACTATATCCAGTCAATCTAACATCACTGTTCAAACTCTAGGCTTTATCCACCTGTAAATCGACTGTAAACAACTTTAGTATTTTGTGAGGATGTTTAGCGCCTTGTAGATTACCCAGAGTGGGATTTGCCGGGGGGGGGGAGATTGCGGGGGGTCGACCCCCCAAGGTAGAGGCCAGACCCCCCAAGGTTTTCAGTAAAAATTACCAGGGGGTCGGCTTTTGACCCCCTAGCAATTTTGGTCTTAATTTGAGGCTCCTGGGCCCCAATTAAACAAATTTGGGGTCCCTCGGGCCCAAAATAAAATTTTGGGGCCCCTTGGGCCCCAAAATTTTGGGGCCCCTTGGGCCCCAAAATTTGGGGCCCCTAGTTAAGACTGATCCTCCCGAGCAAAATCATAAATCCCACCCTGAGATTACCAGCACGGTGTGACTGATGTTGCACTTATCTCACTATATAATTGATTTCATTGTAGTCTAATTAAACAAGGCGCCACCGGGAAAAACATATAAAATGCTCTCATAATAAACAGGTTAATTAAAATAGAAAAACAGAATGCATGATGATAAGCAAAATGTGAACTGTATCCTGCTTGATACATTGTCCAGAATGGAATGTGGATCTTGATGCATGGAGCAATATCAAGTCAAGGCCTTTGAAAAAAATTCATCCCTCGATTTGAAAAATTCTGCATTTTAATGGATATTTTGGACCCTCTCGATTAACATCGATATGATCTGCTACCCCTTTCGATCTGAGGGGCCATGCAGGGCCAGGGTGAAATTTCCAAGATCCACCAGTGTGTAATTTTGATAAAAACATAAATATCTGAAGAATAATATTAAAACATAACTATGTTGGGCGTGTCTGCACACAAGATATTATAGGATTCTATGGAAAAACTTTGAGTCGCGGTTCTCTCCTTCCCTATCAGGCAAATTTTGTTCTTTTCTTTTTCACTCTTGTGATTTGTCCGCATCAATGGTTGTTAGTTGCTACAGTCAATTTTATACTTTCTTATCGAGTCTAACCACTTTTTTGTTTCGTTCATTATGCCTTAAATCCATTTGTCCACCTTCTATTATCTAGGATCATAAAAGGAAAATGTCTCAGTTCATATTAGAACTATTGACTACGTAATGTTGTACTTCAGGAAGTCTTCACTTGTGTAGCAGCCAGCGTTGTGATGTCACAGCATTGGATGCTAGAGAACGAAAACAAGATTGACAGTCAGCGGAAACCAATAGCAACGATCAATGGAGAGCAACAGAAATCTCAATCCTCGCCACGCCTCCAGTATTTCACATCTCGCTTTAAGAGATTGTGTGCAAACAAATACTAACTCATTAGTTACATAATAGGCTTACAAGATCATTAGTCCTGCTGAATGAGTTTTGTATAAATTCTAAGTAAATACATCAAATAGAGTAGTTGTTTAATAAAAGTCAAATAAAGCATAGCTTAATAGCTTAGTTTATCGAATGCCGTACCAGATAATCCAGAAAGCACATCAGATTAGATAGTTCGCTTTTCTATTGTAGGTTTCAAGCCGTAAAGCCAATCATTTTTCTTTGATTTAAAGAAAAACTGTAGCCTATAAAGGTACTTGAAATTGAACATTTCAGCACATTTTTTGAGTTAACCTATATAGTGTTCTGCCTATTACAACTGTGGAAGAATTAAGGATTATAATTATAGAAACCCTATTCATCATATCTATACTAATTGACGAGCTTGTATAGTTCAACGGGATATTTTGATTCTCAATAAAATCCTTTAATTATTTATTGTTAAGTAGCAATAATTTATTTAACTCATAAAAATGAATGAAGACAATTCTTCATCAAACTCCCCACGTAGTGATTTGACCTTATCACACAAGTCAAGGTCATCCAGTCCTCAGAATCTAGCTAGTTCGGAGAACGACCGAGATCAGTCAATAAGTCCAACGTCAATAAAATCGAGACCTTTTGGAGTCTTAATCAACGGACTCTGTAATAGAAATTCCCCAGAAACTCGAGGGAATATAATTATTAGCAGTGACAATTTACTACACAGGAGTATTGATAACATAAACAGTCGAAATAACACATGCCCGACCTCCAACAGACCTTCATTTCTAATCAGCGACATCCTGGGAGTTGAACCCAAGTCTTCTGGACCAGAGCTCAACTCTCTAACCGCCTTGACCTCCAGACACCTGGGACCTCTGGGGAGGAGATGTTTAGGTGGTGCGGAGTCAGCCTTCAGTGACCTCAGAGTGGTTGACGTGGGTAGTCGCCTGATGACCCTCCCCGGCCCGGCCCTCCCCTGGAGACCTCCCCACTTCTCTCCTCCCATGAGCCGCTGTGAGGACGCGGACAACAGACGTCTCAATGTCTGCGACTCCTCGGACTGTGACGTAGATCTCGATGATGACGTAGACGATGACGATTGTGGAAACGATTCATCAAGTGGTAGGTTACATTTAAATTTTCTTGTTCTTGTTTTATATTTATTAAGTTATACATTTTCATTTCAGTCATTTAACTATTCTTACAGCAAGTAAGCATCAAATGTGGACGATAATTCTCACCATTTTAGGCAACATTATCTTTTATGTTAAATTATTATTATATGTAACCAAGTCTCCATTTATGAAATGTTCATATCTATGTAAATATATCGCGCCGATGATAAATTGAACGACAAATTAGTATTGATCATCGTATCGGCTGAGCCGATAGCACATCGGTTGAGTGTCGGACTCGGACTCCATATAGGTTCATAATTCGAATCCCGTGAGTCACTGTTGTAACCGCGAAACTGACGTTAAGTCAATCAGTTTTGCTTTTATAATGTGTGTTTATATTTGATACGTCGCAGATGCTTAATTAATCGGTAAGCTGGACGCTAAAACTAGCTTTAATTGTTAGTTGTTCTCATTTTTATACGTTTTAAATTTGAGATGTTATTGTAATGATTTGTAATCAAACACGTGCATTTTGAAACCACTCTTCTCTTCAATGAAATATCTGTGTTACTCGCCTCGTTAGACACATGAAATTTTCATGCTGGTCCGCATTCTCAAGTTTCCAGACCCAGCGCAAGACAAACTTTCGCATAATTATGAGTTTGTGGATATAGTTTGTGATCATAGTTGTGAAATACGCATTTTATGTATTTTATATTTTTTGGAAAATACATGTATTTTTCTGTATTTCCTTTTGCCTCTGCAAGAATATGGCACAACATGAAGCCCAACGCCTGGACACGGCAAGTAACCTAAATGAAGAAAACAATATTTAAATATGCTTTTGCAGTTATATAAAAATACATAATGACTTACCTAGTATTTTATGTATTTTATACTTTTGGAAAAATACATGTATATTACTGTATTTTATTTCTACTTTTTTGCATGTATTTCACAACTATATAGTGGACAACCGAGACTCGCACAGTCCAAGCGGTCATGGTGAAGGTCGTCACAGTGAGTCCAGCAAGTCCAAGAAGACTCGCAAGGCTCGGACAGCTTTCACTGACCATCAGCTCAACACACTGGAGCAAAGCTTTGAGCGTCAGAAATATCTCAGTGTACAGGACAGGATGGAACTCGCTTCTAAGCTTAACCTTACGGATACACAAGTCAAGACCTGGTACCAAAATAGGCGGTCTGTATTATAATAATATCATTTGTTCCTATACGATAAATAAATTTAAAAGTATATCTGCATATAATACAGTAAATAAGATATAGTACTGATTTAATTTTTAAAATAAATATTTATATATAGGGCCTATATTGCCTATAAGTCCCCTATATTGAGCATGGTCGATGAAACTGGGGTTTAATATTTATTTACATTCTGAATAATAATAATTTTTATTTTTAATCGTAGTTGACAAGAGCCGGTTGTGTAACGATTAGGCAATTTGACTGCTGATAAATAGGTCTACGGTTCGAATTTCAGGACTCTCTCGTCACTGATGTAGCTCTCGGGCTCCGAACATGACGTTAAAAATTCGGCTTTTAGTTCATTAAATTGACAACAAATATTGTCTGAAACTATGTATAGACACAATTGCAATAATTGCGCATATTCTTACACGTTTATACGCAATGATATAGAAATATAACTATTTAAAGGAGATCGATATTCCCACTGCACCGCTTATATCTTTAATCTGTTATCGATTTATCGTAATTAATTGTGTCAAAGACACCATAAACAGGCTTACAAATATTTGTATTCATGCACTTTATATACAGACTGCCTCAGAAAGCGTTATCATAATATCTGTCTCCATGGTACTTTGTCAAATGGCAGGTCCAGGGCAAGAATATCCAAAAACAATTGATCATCTTGTTCATTGATATTATTATGTACGCCATAGCTCAGCTAAATGAGGCAATCCCTTCTCAACGGAACATCCTGTAACTATATGCATTTACATGTACTAGGCCTATATATGACTCTATATAGGCCTACATTAACTATATAAGAGGACATGTATTTTCTGAGGTAGTTTTCTGTTGCCTCAGTCAGTATCCGTATTCATCGACTCCTACGAAACACCCGTAGTTTTCGGTTGGCTGATTCACTGGTTTCCCAGATCAAACACGGGAAGTTATCACGCATTAGCCTGTATAACAGATTAAACTCGTCATTGTGGTTTCCGAAATTGTCACTATTTCAATGTTGTGTTGAAATTTGAAATTGATAAGGGTGAGCATTTGGCTATTACAGCATTCGAAACTGCAATCTTCCGCTCTTCAATCCATAAATTATTTTCTAATGTAATAAAATATATGATTGCGATAATCTGTAAATCAATTAAATTGTCTTACATTTTTGTTCTCATTGTTTAGGACGAAATGGAAGCGTCAGACAGCAGTTGGGCTGGAGCTGTTAGCGGAGGCTGGTAACTACGCTGCGGTGCAACGAATGCTTCAGACCAATCCCTACTGGTCCGCCTACGACCCTCACACCGCCAACATAGTCTCCAACCTCGACGCCATCCTCATGCGTCAGTCCGCCGCCGCCGTGGCCGCCCAGTCCGGGGTCCAGGGGTCCGCGTCCATTCAGTCCCCGGCCCACTCCGTCTTTCCTCGCATGTTCCTCCAGGGACTTCAGCACCAGGTCAGCCGCCTGCAGCCAACCTCGCATCCCCCTTCCGTGTTCACGGGCGAGGCCCCCCGAATGACTTTTGTATAGCATTTTTTTGGCGAAGGCTTGTAAATGTTATGATAATTATCGTGTCGTACATTTTGTTTTCTGCTTGTATTTTGTTATATTTTGTTGTATTTTGCTTGTAACATTTTACTTTTATCAGAGTTGATATATTAAGAAATTAATTTAATTAATTAAAAATCGTGGACACCACTTGGAATATGACACAAAATTGCACACAAATATGACACAATATTAGTGTTCATCATGGTCTCTAAAAAACACAAAATAATAAATCAGAAGAGCAAATAAAACTTTAACAGACATAGTCCATGAATAAGATATTAATAGCCTGATAGAAATCTATCATCAAATTAATGAATTGGTTTTCAAAATATGAACATCTAGAAAATGATACATTCCATATATTTATTTTATATTATACATGAATCTTATGAGTTTACCTTATTCTAAATTATTTTCCTTATGCTTTCTTTACGAACATCTATAGTTACGTTGATAAATTTATCGTTTTACCATATCCCAATTTAACATTCCTGCTGTTTCTTTGTGAAATCCACAGTTATTGTACTTTGCTCAGATAAATACTACTCACTGTGCCACCAATTAAAACAGACCAACCAAAAACTGATATGAATCGAAAAGAGGCGACTAACACATGCACATTTACGGAGTAATCAATTCTGGTCGGTATATTACTCGCTGTTCTGGCATCACTTTAAAATAAAACCACATTACAATACAATAAGGGTTTAATTTTTAGATTTTAATTTTTAGATTTTAATTTTTAGATTTTAATTTTTAGATTTTAATTTTTAGATTTTAATTTTTAGGTTTTGATATCCGGTTAATATAATTTATAACGAGGCAAACGAATAATTATTATACTATTACATACAACTGATGGAGGAATTATCTCATTAATTATTTACACAATCTATGATGGAGGTTAAATATTAAACGAAGAAGTTGAAACTGCTTGTAAAAGTTTATTATCGTCGTTATCCTGTCAGCAGGCAGCAAATTTAATTAATATTGATAAGTAATAATTTATTTAGAATTTATATTTTTATGAGTAGTGTAATATTTATTTTGATGTGAAAATTAACAATTTTTATCAGCAGGTCTATATTAATTATTAAAAATGCTGTTTATGAAATATTAGTGAGCGGAATGCCTATATTATGGAGTACATAAAGACGAAACATTACGAAAAAACTAGAAGATTTAAAAATACGTGTTACTTTTTACTGTAAATGTTCAATCATGTCTGCAGGTTATTTTGTTGTAATTGTATTATATTAACCCATATTTGGCATTCTTGATCTCATGTATTAGGCATGTATTTTTATCAGTTGAAATATGTATTGTATTATTACCTTTGGTCTATATAAAGATATGCTCTTAATATTTAACAAATAAATTGGGCCTAATAATTTTGTCCGCACGGATTTCAAAAGAATCAAAACGGATTTAAGTGTCTTTTTATATTTTTTAAGGTTTTTAAATTAAACCATACTACATTATAACTGCATGCATGCATGGTGTACGTATGTATTCTGACATCTACCTTGTTATCCAAGGCTTAGATAATTAATCGGAATATCGTCCGTCATTTTTAATACAATATAATGTATTAATGTATTAATGCAATGTGTTTAAACGTCCGTTATTTCCAATCCTACGTCCTGTGATTAACATTGTTGCGAAATATTGTTCCTACGTACTCAATGACATAAAAGTTTTACCCATCTCTATGAATCAAAATCAAATCAAATCAAATAGCGGTTTAACGTCCGGTTCATCATCTGACGACGATATCAGGGACGTCTCAGACAGCATATGTCATACCAGCTGGTCCATCCAAACGCAGCCGGAAAGTACAAATGCTGAAAGAGAAAAACGGGTCAAGACGGTTCATAGCCATTTATCCATAAAAACATCGATTAATTAAACAAAATTATCTATGGAGGAAAGTAGTGAGTTTGAGTTTGCCACAGAAAGTAGGTATTGTGGTGCAGGATCGAATATGAAGAGGCCAAGCGTTCCACGTTGTTGGAGCAGAGAAGGTGAACGCCTATAATTATAGTCAGAGACCCTATACGTAATTTCTTGCCAGCTCGCGTTGTAATTCATCTGGAACGTTGTTTGTCAATTTATTATAATAATGACGTTATGATAGTGTACTGAACAATACTGATGTTTATATTTGCAGTGATCAAACTTAATGTTTGCTGTTGTTCATGATTTAGGTTATGTATGGTATCTTAGCTATCATATATACTCCTCAATAGGAGAATAAATAATTAAAAAAAATGTAAACCGTAAAGAATGTCATCCCGAAGATTTTAACAAGATATCCATGGCTCTATAATATCTATAGGCACAGGCGCGGATTTCAGTAGGGTGGCCCAAGCCCCCTCAACCTCATGGATTCCCCACTCAAAAATTGCTAGATCAGCCACTGTATGGGCCATGCCCGTTACAGGGGCCCCATCCCCCAATCTCGATACAAAATTTATTTCCTTAGTTATTTTTTGTAGTATATTTTCGCACATGACAAGCGCACATGCTGCACGATAACTTCCCATTTTCCAGGCACCGAGTCTTCTCAGTTTAAAACAAGACAATAATTGCTTATCAATCAATCAATGCCTCCATAAAGCTGATCTCTATGCGAATTTCTACAGTAGCGGTAAATGAAAAGTTCACGATAAGTAGCCTAGTGTACTGGAATTCAAGCTAATTAATTATTGGATACACATGCTGATGTCATGTATTGCAACATGGCAGTCAAATCTCACTACTCCAATATGTGTTAGTCAACTCTAACACGACAATCTAACAAACGAATAAGGATAAATCTCACTCTCTCCTCTCTCTCTCTCGCTGGCTCTCTCTCTCTCTCTCTACTCTCTCTCTCTCTATCACTGCCTCTACGAGTCTGTCTCTCTCTCTCTCTCTCTCTCTCTCTCTCTCTCTCTCTCTCTCTCTCTCTCTGTCTCCTTCCTTCTGTCTCTGTCTCTCCCCCTCTCTCTCTCCCTTCCACATTCCGTGTTGACGGTGGGCTGCACACTCAATTCTCAAACCCAATAGAAATAACCAGGCTACAGATAAAACACTTTTTGCGTATTCTTGTTTCAACATGTTATTTAATGGTACGGTATTTAATAAAGCATAGCCATAAAAAGTTCTAAAAGATTGGCAAAAATTAACCATACGAAACAGTAGTTTTGTAAGTGCTCGTACATTAACTTTGATAGCGTAACATATCCGTCTGAACGTGAAGGTACACTGATTGTCAAGTGACACCGACTAAAGATGAAGTCTCTAATAATAGTCTGTTACCGCTCGTTAACTGATCAACAAATCAGCAACAATATACTGTTTCCTTGCCCCCTGCACAATATACTGCTTCCTTACCTCTACACAATATGCTGTTTTCCGGTCCTCCCACCCGTACACAATATACTGTTTCCTTGCCCCTACACAGTAGGGCTATAAAACAGGGGAAAATATAAAATTTCCTTGCCCCATATATACGCAATATACTATATCATTGCCCCATACCCAAATGGTGTTTCCTTGGCCCCCCCCCCTACACAATATACTGTTTCCGTTCCCCCTACACAATAATTCTATTTCCTAGTCCCTTCCTCGTTCACATCGCTATCTATTCTTTTAGCCTTCATCTTTGTTACTACCCTTCGGCAAAGATTGTCTTGATGAAAATATAGGAAATTACAAGCTTCGGTCTGGCTCAGTTACTAAAACGATTTACGGTTGTCATCTGTAACGTATAACGTATCGTTGTTCGAAGAACAGAACAGCTAAATTAAATGTATTATGAATTACTCTATAGCGCCACATGGCAATCGCTACACTGATATGTGGCCCTGTGATCATCTTAAATAACCCCGAGGTAATGTAAGGATGTGCGAAGATTACGATGAGAAACTGTAATCAATGATCGTTGAAGCACTCAGATATGACAAGGACATTCTTTGATAGGGAGCAGCGGGTGTTTAGTGCAATTGTCTTTTTTTAATTCTCTAAAAAAGATACTTAAAATGTGTACTAAACAACTGATTGCCACTCTTGCATTGCATTTTAAGATCGCAGTTGTAATATTCAATAGAGTTACATAACCTTGATTACATATTTAAATTAATTTTAAGTGCTCAATGATTTGTTATTTTCTTTGAAGTGCTGCAAGGCGCCCTTGACATCATCCTCGGGTCAGGAAAGGACATTAAATCTTTATAATTAAAAAATCTATATAGTTCCAAATGCCATGGTTGGAGTAGGAAGACATTCTCATATAATATCTCAGATATGTAATAAGCAAGAATATTAATATATTACATCAAAGATTTCAGTCTGAGATTTACTAAATATTATAAACTACCGTACTGTATTTGTCCATTACTTAAATTCACTGACTACAGATAGAAAACTATAATAATTTTATACGTGTTGCAGAGATGTAAATGAAACAGAGCAACGAGGCCTGTAATGAAAAGTAAGTTAATTAGTATAGCTCAATGCAGATTACCTTTGTAAGCGCTATGCTTGAATGATGGTACCATCCGGTTAACACTGTATCTTGATCAAACATAACTTGTATTGAGTATAGACCGATTGAAATATAAATGCGTAAGTAAGAATAACATAAAACCTTTTATATGATTAGATTGACATGGATACAAAGCTAACGTTAAACTTGACTTTAGCTCTTTTATGCAGCAAGAGCTTGGGGCACTGAGGCATCAGTGGAACTAGAGTATCATACCGTCTAACTCAATATGTCTCAATGTCCGCCCTGAGGCCGTCCATCAATGACCGTCTGTCGTCCTGTTCTAATGTTCCAGTAGTCAAAATCACAAAGAAATACTTATAAAGCTGGAGTACCTTCTGTCCGCCATTTCTGTTGCTTGATAATAAAATAATAAATAATAAGGTGATACATTAAGCGTCGCTCTATATGCGATATGCCAATTTAACTCTGGTGCAATTATATATCCGATCGTATAGAGGTGGTATAGGAATAATTGTAAGCACTGGCCTCATTAGGCTGACATAAACATGGGCCGTCAAGCAATAACCATGTTTAAAAATACACAGGTTTGAAAAGGCGGCTTAGATCCAAGCAGCCAATCGGAGCATGTTTATATTTATCAGCCAATCAGGGACATGTTTGAACCTCAAGGTGCTGTACTGCGAGACCACACCGTGCGGATCCCAACTAAATGAGTTTAACATGTAAAATGTACATAGCACTCTCTATTATACTCAATATTTTGTTATTGAACTATTTATGGCTTTTCGGATAAAAAATCTACAGAGCGACACGGCAGTGTTTTAAGACATATAGTCAGACATCAGTATCAGCCAGCCATAAGGCCTAATAAAGAGTAAAATAGACTGCCTGTCCTTATCAAGTTTATATTAAATAGTAGAGTGTGGGAGCCGGTAGTAGTAATCACGTGGTCTGCAGGCTAGCGCTACCAATGACGCTGGTCAAAACTTTCATGGTTATGCTGAAAGTAATTACGTCTATAGCAATTAGCTTTATGACATTGGAGAGAGAATTTCTAAGTATTATTGAACATAGCCATAGGATACTGACTAGAGTAAAATAAATATTGAAACTGATTACAGTTAATATAACATCTCGTATCGGATATATAATAGGCTACAGTAGGCCCCTAATTGTAGGTCTATTAAATTTATTGCTATAGATCTTTATTAATTCAGAGAACATGGCAGCAGTAAAACTGAAATAATCGAAAAATACGATAGAAATAGAAAGAACATAGCCGCTATTATTTATCGGCATGACATAGAAGATGTTGTAGCTAATATTTGTACAGTTTAATAGTAGTACAGTCAATTATGCTATAGGTCCTCTTTGCAAACGTTACTTTATGGAGTATAAAATTGGATATTTGGGGCCTTTGGATTAACATCTGCAACAGTGTAAACGGTAAGTTACGAGCATTTATTATATTTCATTTAAATCAATCAATCAATAATCATTTAACGTCAGGTTCCTAATCCGCAGGCGATGTCAGGGACGTCCCAAACGGATTGTTATTTGTCAACGCATGTGTAGTCGGGATTAATCAATGAATCAATAGGTTAATTTATAATGAGCCGCCCTATCCAAAATGCCACACAAGCGTTATATTAACTTAACCTAACTTAGCTTAACCGGTATACATGGACGCAGGCTTTCGCCTCTGCATCCGCATCCACACTAGAAAACTTTAATAAAAACATAAACCTAGATAATAACTTTTGCTAGATATTGCAAAATATACTATGTATCTGCTATATCTGCCTCCCAGTTATAGTAAAGCTCATGGGATACCCAGAATTTATCCAAATTATTCTTAAAACCACTGATAGTCTCAGAGAGTACAACCCAATTAGGCAGCTTATTCCACAAACTCCCTATCCGATTCGAGAAAGTATTTCTTAATATCCAATTTAGATCTATTATGAATTAACTTAAAATCATTACCACGAGTTCTTGTGTCGTAATTACGCATTAGAATCGGAGCTACACTAGTATCATAAAAACCATCATTCAGAATTTTAAAAACCTTAATCATATCCCCGCGGGTCCTTCTGTAAATAAATAGCAATTGTAGCCAAATTCGTTCGGCCCATCTTTTGTAAATTTTAAATTAGGTATTTTTTATATTTGATCTTGATTTCAGTTTTGGCTGGGAGGGGGCTCCAGTGGGACCTACCCTTGATATTTTGGCTTTGGCTTTATTTTTGGCAGGTTTTAAGCGGTCGGTCAGACCCCGGGTTAAATTTTTATTGAAATGTGTAAATGTGTGTTTCTGACACCTGATTAATTGAAATTCCTGTGAAGCTAGCTATAAATTGATTTTTTTTACAGAAATTAAAAAGAATCGAGGCATGCATTTTGGCTGTCAAGTTTTGCAAGCCTGGGGTAAGATAAAGGTAAGATTCCCGTTTTATGTTACCACTGTGTCGCTTTGGTTTGATTTGGTAATTTAAAACATTAAAACATTAAATTGGGGTTGAAATTAATTCCCTTTATTTTTATTACTTTATTTGAATTTAAGGTGATTTTCCCTTGTTTGCCACGTGTTATTTGAGTTAACACACGAAAGTTATGCCCAAATGTTATAAGAATATAATATTTTAGAGCAGAATCGAATAATTAGGCCTATATATTTGAGACATTATATTAAATTAAATAGTCGTTGATTAAAGTGGTTAAGAGCATTGTGAGGATTAATTATTGAATGATATATTAAATTGAATAGATAAGGTTATAAGATTAAATGCTGTATTAATATACAGATCTGATTTAGCTATTCTAGTATACGAGTAGTAAGCGTATAGAATTAAATCAGGTGATCCTTCATCGGTGACGTAGAGGTCAATGAGTGCAGTATGATCTGTGAGATAATATGGTAGTTTGCCATAGTAATTGAAGTATTTGAGTTGTGAATCGCAGTATAATATTCTACATAATACTATACTGCGATTCACAACTCAAATACTCATAGACATAGAAATATACATAAATAAATATAGACATAATTATCATAAATACACTTAGACATAATTATTATGTCTATGTATGTCACAGTATGGTAACGCCAACTGGTGAGTATAGAATATTAGGAGGCTAGGGCCTACATTAATGAGATATTGAGTTAAAGATATTGAGGAGGGGCTTAGAGGTCTATGTACATCACAGAGGACCTTACATATGTAGTGCTGTCTGCTGAGTATAGAGTAGGCTTACTAATGCCTAGATAACGTATATATTATATGTTTTGAGCAACTGAGGAAACTGCGATACAGAACTTTGGGAAAAGTAAAAAGGGGTGTGGAATATGATAATGTAAATTATAGATAAATGATA
>JAQFZF010000018.1:0-29753 GCA_034695365.1 Enchytraeus norvegicus
TGATACTAAAAGACTTCTCACACTGAATACAACGATGTTGTCCCTCACTCACATGTACACGTTGAATGTGCTCCTTCATTGTGAAAATTCTACAGAACGTTTTCTTACACGTAGGACATCTGTTGTACCCAGGACTGTCTGATTCACCTGCACATTAGCTTTCTTGTATATCAGCATTACCTGCATATAATAATAAACAGAGTACATACATGACATGGAACACATAGTAAAATTTTATATATGAGAAATAACAGCTTGTATGAGATTACAAGTAATAAAACAAGACTCTTCAGCTACAGACATAGATCTATATAATGCATGGCTTAGCAGTGGTTTAGCATTGAAATGAATTCTATCGGCGTACGCTTGAAATCCCAGGGCTCACTCATTACTGATGTAGCATTTGGGTCACTAACTGACATTAGACTCATTCTTAGACTCCTTTAACCCACTGATTGAGTACTACTAATTTATATTAAAAGTTTACTTTTTTGTCAAATAGAAACACTGTTTAAAAATATAACAACTATTTTAAGTAATGTAAACTTCAATTATGTCATTATTCATTAACTGAAAATTCCATCTTTAAAAAAATCAGAACTGCTAAAGAGAGATGATTAATATTAAAAGTTGAACACAGTTGCAATATTTTAATATCAATAAATAAATATAATGACTGACAACATAGAGTACACCGTGAGTTAAAGAAACGTCCATTTGTAGTAGATCAAGTAGATTTGTAAACATGTACGGAAATAAATGACTTAGAATTTATTATTGTTGTATTGTATAATTATTATTGTGTGCGTTTCTAGCTTGTAACTTTGTGCGTATGTCACAAGGAAGTTGCTAATAAACTACTACTACTAAAATGAATTACCTTACATTTGTCAACGTTAAAGGCTAAACCCCATTTTTGCGACCACTCACACAACAACTCCAAATCTCCATGCATACTATCCGAGTCATCAGCACTTTCAACTTTACCAAATAGCTTAGCATCATCAGCAAACTTTAATAACAGATTAATCAAGTCTTCATCCAAATCATTAATAAACACTAAGAAGAATAGCTATTGGGCACTTGCTGGATCAGTGAACAGATTGTCCAATGGGCGAACAATTTACAAGTCACGTGACCGATGGGGTATATTTAAAGTATTGCTTTAACTGCCATCTGAAAATAGCTCATTAATTGCAGCTGATGATTGTCTATAATATTTTGCCTCTGATGTCGATAGTGGCAAACCAAAAAAAAGTAAAATAAATTACGTGAGTTGACCTAGGCTTACATTATAGGGCCTAATGTCATTGAAATTATTGGACATCTTGAACTTTTTATTATATTATATAGGCCTACATAATTATATAATTATTAGATTGCCTAGCTGCTTCACAGTGATGGGTAAAAAAAGTTTTTAAAACTATTTTCAAAATAGTCTAATTTTGAATTAAAAAATTATCAAAAAAATTATCGAGCTTTTAAAACTATTTTCAAAATAGTAAAAGAAACTAGGCTAGTGTTCAAAACTATTTTCAAAATAGTTGAATAACAAGTGTTTTAAAATAGAAAATGGTTTCTTACAATAGATTTCGACACAATTAGTCTATCATTCACTGTTTCTATCAACATTTAACTTCTCTCAATAAAAGGCAACGGTTCACTTCTCTCAACGAAACATTACAAATAGCTTTGGAACTAAATCTGTCTGCAAACAAGTGTCCGCATATTATTTATAATCAATTCTGAGTCTAATTACCATACATTTATCATTGGGTTTGTTCGGATCAGGCTTCAGTCATACTGACGTGAAAAGTACTGATGTGAAAATTTCTCAGCTGGGTTTATGAAAATCGTAGTAAAACTACAATAATTATAATCTACTAGAACGATTTGTCTTTAGACTGATGTGATTTGAGCCTCTCCATTTGTAAACAAAAGAATGTAAACAAAGTAATTTATTTGTTGTATAAAATTTAATTCTGTTGTGAAACTCAATGTCGCCCACGGCTACACCAATGACTATAACTATGCAAAAGTAAACATAAAAAGATCATTAACCGTGAAAAAGAGTATTACATTTGAAAATAAAAAAGTAAACAAATAAAACTTTGGTTTGCTTCATGTTCCGATCAGACGTCAGTAGCCCACTAACGCGTCAGTCCACTGAAGCGTTAGTTAACGTCAGTCTATTTTTCTGAAGTCTTTTGAAGTCTTCACCACTGACGACTTTCGAGTGGTGGTTATAGGAAAAACCCAGCATCACACTGACGCGTTAGTGAGGACTGAAGTGTTGAATAAAACGATTTTCAAATAATTCTAACCCGTTAGTGGGCTTGTGAAGTCTGATCCGAACATAACCTATGCATAGGCGGCTGCTAGCCTGCTGTGACCAGTCGACTGAATTGACTCCCACAGTATAATATAATTGTTGTATTAAAGATATTGTTTTGAAACTTTTATGGAGATTTGAATTTTATTTAATACGGGTGGAAACGTGGAACTATTTTATTCACTATTAAACATATAGTTAAATCAACTGTTCGGTTTCGACTGAATAGTGAAAATAGGCTGTTCGATACAGCCAAAGTTAAGTATTGTAGTTAAAATAAATCGATAATAGATATTCTTTGTATTACATCATCTATTTTGTCTTTGTGCAGCAAATGAACTTACAATTAACTTTCATTTAGGACTATAGCTTTATTAACTTTTAATTTAGTGCTTATATAATTTTTATAATTAAAATTACGTTAAGAAAATATTTGAATTATTGTTCTTCAGACACATCACGGTTTCCTCAGCCCGGTGAGGACATGGAGGGCAGTTATCACTTTGTTTCCTATGAGCGAATGATGCTCGATATCGCTAATAACGAATATCTGGAGTATGGGACACACGAGGGTGCCATGTATGGTACGAGACTTGATAGCATTCGCCAACTTCACACGCAGAGACTCATGGTTGTACTGGATGTAGAACCACAGGTAGGTCGGTAAAAATCCTTCATATGTTTTGTAGATGAACGATATTATTTTAGATAATGATGACTATTCCTCCCACGCAGTGCTCTAAACTGCCATGACACATAACTGTATTGTTTGTATGTTATATTTCCTTGGAGATAATTTTGTTTTCTGAAGGAAGTGGATCCCCTTATCCTTCCTCAATGACTACGTTAATCAGCTTCTACGATAACGTGCAGTTCGGTTGGACTATTCTCAAGCTTGCCGGAATCAGCGCCGCAAAATGATGACTATCAAACCGTTTAAATAACTCTTGAAGAATCTTACAAACTCTTGAAGAATTACTACTCATTTTCATGCCATTTTCACTTTTATTGATGATGTTTTATTATTATTAACAGAATGCTTTTTGAATATTGATCTTTAGAAATCCATGTTCTAAGCTACATACTAGAAAGACTCAAACTCTATCTGCTTCTAATTTAGGATCTATTGTCTTTGTATTGTATGTATTGTGTATTTCTAGCTTGTAACATTGTGCATATGTCACCATGAGGTCTAATAAACTACTAATACTATGTCGAATGCAAACAAAAAATTCATATAAACTAGCTGAAGCCCTAGTATGTTCAGCAGCCCCAGCCATCTCTCTCTATCCGTACCTCTCTCTCACACTCACACTCTTACTCTCACTATTAAGATAAAAGAAGCAGACTTGTTAAAAGATTTATCTAGTTTTTATTTATCTAGCGATTATGTTTTATCATATATTTTCTGTAGGCATTGAAGCTGATACGTACGGCCGAGTACGCCCCATATGTGGTTTTCATCGCGGCGCCTGTCTTAGATTTCACAACAAGGGTAACTCTGCTTACTGCTTCGTATTTTATATTTCAATTAATTGGGCTATTACTGTTATCTAATATGAAATCATTTGTTAATTCTAATGAACATTTAAAGATAAGTACTTGATACCGGTAAAGGACAGCCATACTATCCACTATTATTTATACAAACAAAATGCTTCTTATTAAATTTCTGCAATATTTTTAGAAGAAAAGTTAACTTATTATCTTATGCATATTTCTATTGCAGTGTCTTTCATTATTCAGGCATTTTATCATCGTTTCTGAAAGCATAAGTATTAATTGCTAATGTCCGTATTGTACGCCGTACCTCCTGACGTCGCCTTCGGGTGAGCAACCGGGCGCTAGATCCTTATTGATTGATTAGTACTTAGTAGGCCTTTGTACTGTTGACTATTTTTCTTGTTTTTTTATTTATCCAGCAGGAGAGCAGTCTAGAACGGTTGTCAGCCGACAGTAAGATGTTAGAGAAGGCGTACGGTCATTGTGTGGATCTAAAGATAATAAACAATGATATAGAAGAGACAATTAAATCACTACAGGAGGCTATAGACCGGGTCAACCATAGTCCACAGTGGGTGCCTGTGGGCTGGGCCTACTAGGTAAGAAAATGCAGTGACAGTCAGTCACAGACAGTCCCAATTTGAATATTCTGATGGGATACCGAATTGGGCAATTAATAAATTTCACTGACTATAATACTGAAGTATAACATCTGAAAATCTGTGAGATTAGATAAAAGGAGAGGTACCAGATGTGTGCTGCATACTTGATGAATCTGGGGACCTAAAAATCAAGGGATCAAATGAAAATGAGGGCACCAGATGTAGGGTCCTATATCTGAAAGGTCACAGCCATATCAGCGATGCACACCCATAGGCCACTGACACACCTATTGGCCACTGACACTCCCATAGGCCACTGACACTCCCATAGGCCACTGACACTCCCATAAGCCACTGACACACCTATTGGCCACTGACACACCCATAGGCCACTGACACACCCATAGACCACTGACACACCTGTAGGCCAATGACTAACCTGTAGGCCTGACACTCCCATAGGCCACTGACACACCTGTAGGTCTATATCTGTACCATATTTGTAGGCCAAGCTTTCTGTCGGCGGCCGTAGAACGACTTGTTAGAAAGCTAGAACTGTAATAGCCTACTTAGTTTAACACTTTCTCTATATCAGTATGATACTTTCTGATTTGTACTCGGCTGGGGCTCGATCCATGCTTGGCCTCCTGCTCATCACGCAAGTGTGCTACCGACAAGACCTTCAAAGAGACCAATGCATTGTATATACCTGTATACTATGCTATGTGGGAGACTGTGTGGAAGTGTGTGTTGATTGTTTTGATAGTCTATGGTGCTGAAGATATAAACTGACTCCTGTTATTAGTATTTTATACCGTTTCTAGAGTTTATTATTGTTGTATAATCCTACTTGTTTGAGTTGCATTATAGTCCTATGCCACTTTTTTTATTAATTGACATTAGCATTAATTTGTATACTATATTTTATATTACGAGAATTAAATTAATATTAACTCGTAATTAACATTAAATTTAAATATAACATTTAGGCTATTTTATTTCTATTTATTGGTTTATCTCAGGCCTAACAGCCCATACACGACTTTCATTAGAACAGAGCAATTTGACAACAACAGGCAATAAATTGACATGTATACAAATGAAGTTCCTATGAGAGAAACAACTACGACTACACTAGCATAAAATCTTGAAACAAAAAAACTTATAACTAACTGGTTGAAATTAAAGTTATCGTTTGTATCAAGAAAAGATCCAACTTGCTTTAGATTCCTCAATTCGTCGTACAAATTTACTATGATTCCAAATTTTGTGTTTTATTGTGCTTAAAGCTTTAAATATCCATATTTTAGTTATAAGTTATAACTTAATTTGTTGTTTTCTGTAGAGTTTTATTATTATCATTCTTTATTGATATTTAACAGTTGCAGTTGTATTTTATTTCTAATTGCTATTCAAATTGCTTTATTACGAGTCATATTATATATTATGTGTAACTAAAAGTTATTTTCTTTTAATAACTTATTATTATATATTATTAATATTTGTACTGTTAAAATTATATTTAGGCCTACTGCAATATGTACATTAAATACTATTGTGTAAGTACATCGTACAAACACTTTACAATTCTGTCAAGTATTTATTCTATTGTACTAAATGGACTTCCAATCTGTGTACTGTGTATGTTACAATGCGTTATTTGTTAGATCATTGTGTGAAAATTGTCTGCAACTGTAATTCTTTTATTGTTATAACCCTATACTTGGTACGTACTTATTACTTATGCTGTGTTATACTTCCTTGATATCACCGTCAGTTTATGAACCGGACGTTAGAGGTTGTATTGTATTTGTATTGTATCGATCTTGAACTCTTGTGTTATACATATTTATAGTACTAGCCTAAAGCTATAAAGCTAAGCTTAACGTCTAAGTTTAGCTAAGTTTCCATATCAAAGGATACTGTAAGAGACAGATCGGCTAGGACTCGAACCCCGCGACATCCTGCTCACCGGGCAAGCGTCCAACCGGGACAGACAAGAACTTGTATACAGGTTTCGGTTGACTTGATCTTCAACGGCTAGTTTAATTTTATATTTCATAAATTAACGAATGGCAGACGTTTATAGGCACATAGCCTATAAATTAGAAATAATGACAGATAGAAATCTCAACTTTATAACCGCAACTTTATAATGCTCAGTGCAAATGTCTGCCCAAAAATGCAAAAGAATTAAAATGATAAAGGTTGTGTGCCATATTTGTTACTGAACGTAGGCGCGGAGCTGATTTCGATCCTGAACGATTTCAGCACACAGGTGACATAGTCATTAATCTAACGGTGAGGTCGCCAGCCCCACTTAATACAATCCAATTTGATAATTCAATAAGACCTGGTGTAACCTTCGCAATATTCCGCAGTAGTCACCTACTGCGTACTAATTTATCTCAATTATCCGACCCACGAAGGGATGATGGGCTTGGTTGTCTCGTCATTATACATTCGAGATTTTATTCTCTGATGGACTCGACTGGGAATCGAAACCCGGACCTTATGCGCAACAGTCGACATAACAGGCGGACGCGCTAACCATTGAGCCAAGGAGACTTACTAAATGATATATTTACTATAATCGTTTCTATCGTCTGTTTCAGGTGTAACGTTATTCATATCTTTATAGTAACTTTAAGAGTTGATACATTTTTTGTAGTATACAATTGCATTGAGATTTGTAATTGTCTTTCATTCACAGTACTTCATTATTTTGACAAACACTGAATTGTACATTAGTTAGAATCATTTTAATTTTGGATATTTGGCATTTATTTATCAGTGAACTAAGAAGCATCGAAATGTCGATGATTCAAATTCTGGAAGTGACTCAGCGAGATGGAGAAATTGCTTAAGTTTTAAACAGTGACGGTTCTTGACCGAGGCCAGGAAGGGGCGTCCCCCCCCCCCAGAATTTCAGCTGGCCTCCACATGTATTTTCCATGATTAAGGTTGTGAATAGGATTGTCTGTGTAAATTATTAGATTTGACCCCAACTTGGCCCCCTAAATTTGTTAGGCCAGAACCGACTCTGGTACTGACGTCTCTGATATCGCCTTCGGGTGAGGAACAGCACTTTAAATCCTCATTGATTGATTGGTCAGAACCCAGTATAAAGAGAGGCTCAAAAACCGCCCTACATAAGACTACTGTGCCAAGACATTGCACTAGGTCTTGAGCCAATTTGACCTGACTGGCCTAGAGCTGGTAGTTGGTTGATATTTTGGCAGTCGCTAATCATCAAGTTGTGACACAGCGACTTTAAGCTAAGCTACCAACCAACCAAAGCCCTATAATCCATTCACAGAGGTGAAAACAACTTATAATTGCTCTAGTTCAAGGAAAATTATAGCTACTGAGGTGGTACGTTCTCTATTGCCTTTCTCAGTGACTTCGTTAGTCGGCTTCCACGAAACATTTGCAGCTTTCGGTCGGTCTATTCTTTTGCGTCTCGGATCCAACATTGGAGATGATGACGTGGCGCGCAATATATGAAATTAGCTCATTCTGCTTAGCAAAATTCCAAAGCTCCGGAGACCCGGAATACAAACCGATACCTTTGAAATCCGGTCGAGACGCTAACTCAATGCGCCTTTGGCTCAGCCAAGCAATTTTGTGTAAATTATGATGCCATATTATAGTATATTTATGTGATTTTAACTCTTTGCGAATGTTCTGTTATGTGCTAATACATATACACTTTAATATTTCGCTTTTATAATCTGATATACTGTTCTCTTGTTAGTTAAATTATTATTTAGAATGTCTTACTCATGAAATCAAAATCAAACAACGGTTTGACGTCCTGTTATTTGTCTGACGACGATATCAGGAAAGGCTCAGACACAAGCCAATAGCCGGTTCACTAAAAAAGCAGCCAATAAAAGGCTAAAGCCGAAGTTAACGTCAGTTTCATCTCTGGACAGAGATATCAGTGACGGGCGAGCCTCGGATTCGAACCCCGCACATAAGAAATACATATGCTGAAAGTGAAAGGGTCTATCATGGTGCAAGTTTATTTATTCAATACTTAATTTATCACACACAGTCACATTTATTTGATAATGATTATAAGTGACCCATCACCTTTGGAAAGAAATCTCTTTTTATGTTGTTTGCTCGTTGTTAGGCATTAGAGATGACAAATTCAATTCATAAATAGTTTACTTTATACAAAGAAATAAACATGTTCTATTCTCCGATGTAATTTCAATATAGGCTTGGGTATTCTTACATAGCACTTTTAAAGTAAAATATTTGTCTATCTCGCTCTCACTCTCGTTCTCTAGGCACAAAACCCTATCAAGACGTAGGCTGTCATGGATTTTCGCAGAATTCTATTTTTGTTACAACTTGTACGCAAAATGCCCGACACTGCCATACTTGCATCTATTCTTCTGGCACTTGACTTCTTATCCAATTACCCAAACTCTCCTTAATAGGCCTATATGTCAAATGAGTTATCCCTGTGGTTACTTTTCTGACACCTCTTGCTTAAAACTCTTAAAGTCAAAAGGATCGATAGACCACGCTTTCACGGTCTGTATTCGTACTGAAAATAAAAATCAAGTGAGCTTTTGCTCTACGCGAGGTTTCCGTCCTCGCTGAGCTCACCTTAGGACTCTGTTTTTACTCCACTGTTCCAGTATCGTTCCATAACTGTACTTCCAGTAAGTTAAGTACTCCAATCCTTCCATCCTCATTATTGTGTAACAAAAGTTGTATTTTCTTAATTGTCTTTATCAATCGCAGGAGAGCGTTAGAAAGAAGCGGTAAAATGAAGTGTAGACTAAATATCATAGTGAATTAAATGTTTAATCATTGGAATTAATTCTAAAATGTATATTAACACTTTCTATTATTTATTGTTCAGTCCTGTTTATTTATAATACAACCCAATGTCTAGTTAAATGCCCCTTTATTTACAGTAGTTAGTTCAAATGTCCGTGCGGAATATATGACTATTAACTAGCTAAATAGAATTTAAAGCAGTGATGTAATGATTTAAATTGGGATCAAAAATACACTAGCGATAATTATTATCCGGTATTATTTCAAATCAAATAAAAAATGTCGGTTTAACGTCCGGTTCATCATCTGACGACGATATTAGGGACGTCTCCGACAGCATATACCCCACCAGCTGGTCAACCCAAAGGCACCCGGAATACACATGCTGGCATACATGTATATACTGAAATAGAATAGGGTCATTCATATTTGCATTCAATTAGCAAAATTTCATGAATGAAAATTTTATATAAGTGAGTTCACAGCTTAACCCTAGCCCAAACCCTGACCCTATAACTATCCACTATAATCAGAGCAGAGACCTCAATCATGATTTTTTATTGGCAAAACGGCCGGTTAATAATTTAGAAAATACTGATCATTATAATAATATCACATACACTGAAAAGAAAATTGAGGACAACAGACAACAAAGAGGACTTCAACAATAGACATGTTTTCAAGAGGCGACAGAACTGGATTAATCCGTAATGAAAACTGAAACCTCTCAAAGTAAGATTTTTCTCGAAGACTGGCTTCACATTTCTATCGTCTGTTCTATTAATTAAGACGATAATTAATCGTCTTAATTAATAGAACAGATATTCAACAGATAATATATGAACACAAGGCTTACTGTACAATAGAAGGTCCTCTAATAATTAATTGAACTTTTACAATTTGCAGTGCCTATGGGTATAGGCGTATGTGTATAGCCTCAGTTAGGCTAATTGCAAAGTATTAAAAGTGCACAATACAGAATAATGAATGCTGACTATTAGTGCATGTCTTAAATTAGGGCGTACTATGCGCACTTAGCCTATTAATTAATTTATTTATTATGCATAATTTTACGAGTAAAAATTATCTATATAAATAAAGAGAAGATTCTGAGTGTCCATTTGTCCGGGATGTATTTGCATAGTTTTGCAGCTTTTCACTCCAAACCATCACTACTGTGTCGGTCTGGGCATGGGACACCCAGTGGAGGGGTTCCGGGCAAAGTTGGGAACCCCTGCTAGTATTAAATATAATCGCTCAGCATTGAAAGCGAAATCATTCAAAATGTCATTAGCCTAATGAAGTATTAACAGACCATTTACAAATTATATTAAATTAAAGCTTCAAAATATCAAATCAAAGAATGACAATATTGTAGCTTGTCAATAGCATTGATTAGTCTACCGCTAAGACTAAACGGGTTTACCACACAACAAAATTAATGTTTATCGCCAAAATCTGTTCTACCACCTAAAGATGAGATCCAATTTGGATACTAAGGCGATTCTGTAGATCCATTTTTAATCAGGCTTGGTATATTAATGCTTCTCTTATATAGGCTTTCTGTAATAATCAATCAATGAGGATTTAACGTTCGATTCCTCATCCGAGGGCTATGCCAGGTACGTAAATATATTATTTCAGACTATTGTTTGAGGTCAGCATTTAATGACCACACTCGCCGCTGGACATCATCGAACCTCCATTTGAATGCATCGACGTAGAAGCAGAGACTTCCAACTTCTGGCGCTTGACCTTCGCACGATGATTCTTGAACCACAATTGAACGTTCTTTGGCTCCAGTATCGGAAACCGCTGTCTGTACACTGATCTGTTCAACTCATCTGTGTACTGCTCTATCATGTAAGCAGATGGATGGGTGTCTTCTTGGAACCATCTTTCAAGTCTTGGGATTTCAGTTAAAGGGTCTATGAAGACCCTGCTGCGCTTGCGACGATCCCCACTACTAGGGCTGTCTCCCAAACCACTTTCACCCGGACTATGGGGATCTTTGTAAGGGGCGAACAGGCCTACAGACGCGGGGTCAAACTGGTATGAACCAGATTGTGACGAGTTTGGTGGGTAAAGATGATGATGATGTTGTTGATGACGTAGATTAAGTGCATGAGTCATGGCAGCCTGCAGGCGCATCACGTGATGCTGATGCTGCCGGAAGTGACGTATGTGTGGGGGCGTGGCCATCTGGTGATGACTCATATAATAACCGGATGAATCCAGTTCAGCTGACGAGAGGGTGGATGAGGGGAGAGGTGGTGACGTCATGCTGTATCTTCTAGTGACGTCATAGCTTACTGATGACGTAGAAATTACCGAATATTCTCTTTCTTCTTTCTCAATCACATCACTTCTTCTGTCATCACGACGATTTGTACCATTATCATCAGATTTGTTTGATTTTGTTGTTTGCATGTGAACCCCAGATAGACCCTCGCTGCTGGAACGGGCTGCCGGTGCTACGGATGAACAGTGATCCTTGTTTTGTGATAATAAATCCCCGGAGGAATGAGTCTTATTCCTCGTTCTTAGATCAGTCGCCTGATTTTCTGAACCCTGAGGACTTGATGATGACAATGACTGATTTAAATCATCTGGTGATGATCTACTCGATCTCTGCTCGTTAATCCTGACATCATGGATTAACGCACGATTAAATCCTCCCTGTGAGGATTTATATCTCATCCTGGTAACGACATCCTCGTCTGTAATATTGGAATCATGTTTTCCAGATCCTTCCAGCTCGAAGGGTCTGCTAAGTTTTCCAGGATTAGTTTGAATTTGATCCTCCTTCGCTATTTGATGGTTCAGTTCCATTCTTCCACGACTGAATTCTTCAAAATTCGACGGAATGATTCCTTGTGACGGTGCTATCCGTTGAGATATTCCAGGAGTCGGACTCGTTCTTCCATCATCGGTATCTTCCTCAGATCCGGAGTGATTGTTGTGATCCACAGCACTGTTCCAGGAGCGTGAACGTGAGTCCTGGTGCTTCCGCTTCCTGATCCTGTGTGAGTTAGGGACAGTCTGCGAACTGAAATGATGAATGTATTAATATAATAATTATTAGCTAATTATTGTTTTAATGCATCCACTATTACTATTTCAATTATAAATATGTGAAATCTGAACGATGAAAAATGATTTTATTTATTTGTTTGTTTCAGACGATGTTGAACTTTGCGCAATAAAATATTTATTATTGCATTTATGATATATCTTTATTATTTTAATTCAAGAAACGGAAGTCAACTTTTCATTATAATTGTTATTCACTATCTCTGTTATCTAAAATCTCTTAAGTTAAAAATGTTAAATCTTAATAAAAAATAAAGTTTAACCTTCTAAGTTTCAAATTAATAAATAATTATAATTTAGAAGACCTGTATTTAATATCTAAAATACAGCTTATACAACTTACTGATAGCGATTATAAGTTGATCGTTTCCAGCCACAAGAAGCCAAAGGAGATCCACCTCTGTCCCGTGCTGTACTCGTCTTGCTCTCCCTATCCTCTTCCAATCCCGTCCCTTTTCTTGCGAACTCTTCCTCTGTTGCTGCCGACCATTTAACCCCCGTTTCTCTTTCCGTTGAATTATTCTTTCCTCCGTTTTCAGCAGCCGCAGGAATGTCTTGGTGGGATAAATCGGAGCAACAAGAATCGTCGGACCTGCAGGAGGGGGAGGGACTTGAGGACGGTGTGGGGGAGTGGCTACGTTGAGGTTGGAGATGCTTGTGCTTGATGACACTAATCGGATAGGTGGCGTTATGTAATGACGTCATTCTCTCTCGTCTTGTGACGTCATTGAAGTTACGAATCACGTGATCTTGTCTCCATAACAACGGCAGCATCGCGGGATATCTAGAGGTGGCTCTTTGATAATGAGCTCTGCTCGAATCCAAGTCAGCATCCTGACTATTAGTGACGTCATAGTTCGATGACGTAATATCAGTTGCTAGATTATCGTACCAGATGTTGAACTTCTTCTGAAGGTCTTCGAGGTCATTTGAGTTCAAAAAGCCCTGTGTCAGCCCTATCAGCTGAGTCTGAAAGCAATAAAAGTGCCGGTGCAGAAAAAATAGAGTTTGGTATCATAAGCCCCTTTTCAGGGCCCCCATGCCCCCGAAGATTATTGGAGCGCCACCCCAAAAAGAGTAGAATATATGATGGTTCCCCTCCCTCAAAGCTCTTCATTTGAGCTAGTCACAACTTCCCCCCCCCCTCAAGCCTTAGTCCTGGAACGAACCATTCCATCCTCCCCCCAATGGGGGCCAATGCCCCTTTTCATCATTAACGTAGTATGAAAATATTAGTAAAATAAATATAACACTTCATGAAATACAATAAAACTAGGTTTAACGTCCGGTTCATCATCTGATTGAGCTGACAGATTCAGAACTATTTACTGATATCAATGTTGAGCAGGTTCCAATACTATTTTAAACAATTTGTAAATAACTTTCAAATGAAACAAAGGAGAGCCAGTTAAGAAATAAATGACAAAATATTAATTAATTAATAAATCACTAATTAACCGCAATAATATAAAAAAATTGAGATTGATTAAAGTTTGCGTGTGTATTGTTGAGGTTTATAGACGTTGTGTCATAACTAGATGATTAACGTCTGTGTATCCGATACCTCTACTTATGACCTCGGTACATACAGGGCAGAGCGCAAGTTTTAAGCTCGCAGGACATCGAAGTGCAATGAAGTTCTGGCCCATTCAGTCCAATTTCTGATTAAAGTTTTGTTTTGACATTAATTTTATATAGACAGTAAATTGACTATATTGCAGGTGTTGTACACTTAGTTATGTATAAACACAATTTCAATTTTCTTGTGTCAACAATTTTTAGAGGATGGGGATTGCTCTAAGGAGATTACAAGAAGAACAATATTAGGCAAAGTGGCTATGAAAGGATTGCAAAATGTTTGGAATGATAGAGACATTTCATTAGCTACTAAAGTGGGACTGGTCAAGGCTCTAGTTTTTCAGTCGTCTGTTACAGTTGTGAGTCTTGTACAATGAAGGCGAGGGACAAGAAAAGAATAGAGGCTTTGAGAACTGGTGTTTGATAAGATTGTTAAGAATTCCATGGAGAGCCAAACGTACAAACGAGTCTGTTAGAAGTGAGCTTGGTATAAATGAACATATTGTAAACTAATTGTCGGAGTTAAAGCTGAGATATTTGGACATGTAGTTAGAGCCAATGGATTAGAGAAATCAATTATGTTTCGGATAGAGAAGGTCAAAGAAGAACAGGTCGGCCTAGACTACGATGGTTGGATGAGATTGTGACTTTGACAGGGAAGAAGTTAGAAGATTATTATTGATTCTGACCCAAGATGGAACAAGGTGGAGAGGAATTTCAGCTGTGTCCAGCAGAAGTCGACTTCGACCTGACAGCACCAGGTAACCAGGTCATGCATAAAACTATTACCCCTACAGGCTCTACTTGAGATTTATTGGGTTTTATGCAAGGGTGTGGCAGGCGATTTTCTATTATTATTCTGACTGTTTGATGTTTGTTTGTATTTTCGACATTTCTCTATATTCGACCCTGCACCACAATATATACTTTCTGGAAACTCAAGACCTTCCTCCTTAGATATTTTTATTTGTATAATCATTGTTCTTATGGATTACAGACATGAACCGTGTTTAAATCTTTTCTCTTTCAGCATGTGCTTTTCAGCTGCGTTTGGGTGGACCAGCTGGTTTGACACATGTGGTCTGATACGTCCCTGATATCGTCGTCAGATGATGAACCGAACGTTAACCCGTTACTTGGTTTTGTGCCACAGAAGAGGGACTGGATTGATGTTCTACCTGATCCAGAGGGCAGTGGAGAGTAGAGAGCACATGCTGGGAGTAGTGCAGGAGAAATGAAAGCAGCTTGTCCTTTATACTGTCCAACAGAAATGGATATCTGCATAGAACACACACATGAATATTAATAATATAAGAATTCATTTTCTCAATATATAGTATTTTAATAAAAAATATTAACACCTATTCAGGAAAAAAGACGAATCTTGGAGTGCGAACGACGATGAACTACTCTTATAATTTAATGTAGTACTATGCAGACTGCCTGATATTATTGAGATAGGCCTACACACTAACTGGCTAAAGAGGAAAATACGAGAGAAGAGAAAGATAAAGAGAACTAAAGATACTGCTAGAGAAAGCCTCAGAGAGAAATCGAGAGAGAGAGTGAGAGAGAGAGAGAGAGACAGACAGACAGACAGACAGACAGACGAGACAGACAGAGACAGACAGAGACTGAGACAGAGAAAGAGAGGAAATATAATGAAGACAGAGAAAGAAATTAGGAAAAAGTTTGATTCTCGCGAAATAACATTCGAATAATCTGTAAGAATTGAAATAACAATTAAACTCAACTGTCGCGTTAAATTATAAACATTGAAATCTCCTCTAAATTCCACCAAAGAATCTCTTCGCGAAACACACAATGGAGATTGTGAAATCCCCGTATCATCAAGTAAAACGTCGAACCAAAACACCGTTAAAATTAATAAAAAATAAAGGTAAGAATTATTTTTGTCGAGATTAAATTGAATGGTAATGGTATTGAACTATAATATTACATGAGAACGAAAGGACTAAATTCTATTAAAATAAGCAGCAGAAAAGGTAAACAAAAAGGTGATATTACACCTTGAGACTCGATTTGGCCTGAAAAGGTGGTTTACTACTTTATTAGACGCTTAAGGTCGAATTCGCCATGCCTAGATCATGACTGTTGGTCTGTGTCCCTGATATCGTCGTCAGATGATGAAACCGACGTTAAACCCGTATTGTATTGTATTGTATTTTGTACATCGATATCGCTTCCAACCATCAGGCGCTTTACGGTATCACACACGAGGCACTCTGAGGACATGCTCCTCTCGACAATCACATATGCTCGGGATTAACCCTCGCACCCCGTTAGCAGGAACCCTTGGACTCCGGCATTGGCTGAGGTGTTGGATGTGTATCAGGTGTTAAATCCTGACGAGTTTCTTGGATTTATTGGAATGAGGGGGTAGAGGGCAGGAGGGGAGGAGGGGGGAGGGGAAGCGTAAAGAATTAATTAAGTGGAGAGAGCTGGTATTAGTGGATCAGTGGACTAAACCCGTTAAATCAAAATGAGTCGGTTAAAGGGAAATTATCCTACGCAGTCAATCCTATAAGCGTCTGTCATCTCGTGTGGCATTGCTTGGCTGCTTCTCTGTTTGCCTGAAGATGCCGTATTGCCGTATATGAAGATGCCGTATATATCTTCTCATATTTTATGTATTTCCATTATTGCCCTTATATTATGTATATATGTATTGTAGTTATGTATTGTAGTTATGTATTGTATTTTATGTATTGTATTGTATTGTATTGAGGCTTGAGCGATGAAATAGAACGATGTTAAATTCTGATTGTAATGTGTACTAATGAATAAAAATTAAATGCAACCATGTCCTTATTGAAGCTTATTCTGATGTGATGGCAGTGACGTAGCACTGAGTGACGTGATCAGTGACGCGACTGATCACGTGGCATCGAACCTCATGGTCTCTTGCTTGTACTGGTCTCTTGTTTGGTATTGACTGTATTATTCAACTCAGAATTGGATGTGACTGGTATGTCTACTTCATCGTTCATGACGTAGGATTGTGACGTCACTAGAGACGCAGAGCAGTGAATGGAAGTCTGGAGCTACCGTAGGCTACTCAGATATAAAATAATTTATGCACAGATCTGTAAACTTGTGCGTGAATATGTGTGAATATATATGTCCCGGTGTCTGAATTGAATGGCTGAATTGATGTCACAATTGAGGAAGACACGGGTTCAATTCCTAGTCGGGTCAATCTCTGAGAGTATCCTCGTAGTGCAGAAACAGGCGTTAAACTTAGCTTTACCGCTGGTCTTATATGTGTGTGTGCATCTATGTGTGTAAGTGCATGTGCGTTAGTGTGAATATATAGGTGTGAAGAGCGTAAGAAGTTTTCAATGAATTCTATACGAGGTTCGGCTAATCTTACGGGATAAAGTCTGAGATGAGCTAGGAGGGACGACTGGGGGAGAGACGACAGGGGGAGGGCGGGCATGTCCTTCGATTGACGGAAATTAACGAACCAGGGGCTTATCGAGAGAATGAGACGACCAGGGGAGTCTTGACCTATACGTGAAGATCCCGAGTAACAAATGCATTAAGGTTTAACGTCGGTTTCTTCATCCAAGGATGATGTCAGTGACTGACATCATGTAGAGGCATCATTTTTATTCAATAAGAAACACTAATTTTCATTATTGTAATTTTAAATTCGTACAATCATACAAAAGAACTTCATTACTATTGCAATAAAATATGTTTACCAAATTCCAGTTGATACGCTTATTGTTATAATTTACGATAAATCTAAATATATCCAAGTTATAAATTAACTATTTTTCAAATTACTCTTAAGCTCGAAGCTTAATTTAAATAAATACTTCAACTAAATGAATTTAGAACAGAATTATACGGCAATTCCGAGGTCTTATTATTCCCGCTCGGATTTTCTACTAATTCTTAAACTCATTCCACGTAGCGATTTAAACTACACGACCATTGAAATGAAAAGTCACATCCGGGTTCTTAAAGGCGTAAAGCGGAAATAGAAATCACGGTGTGTGTAAAAGCGAGAGGATTTAAGATGACTCTGACAAGTGCGCGTAAGAGGAAAGGGGATTAAAGTTGAGGAATTAGGGGATAAGTTGTAGTGAGATTTGTAAATACCAAAGGTGCTACTTCAATTTTAAACTTTTCGTTAGAAAAAGTTTCAGATATATAGTAGGCCGACTAGTTAGCTGATAGTTTACATTATAAATATATAAAGGAAGAAAAAAGTACTTTCAAATTTTGTTTTACATATTTCAGCAATATGTAATTAAAAGATATCAGTAGAAACAAACTGTAAAAATGCTCTTTAAACTTTACAGCTGGATACTTGGCCTCTTCAATAGAGTTGTTAAATAATTAATGTAAAATTATTATATTTGTCATATTTAATTCTATCCAAATTAGCTTATGCTAAATGTTTATTTCAGCAATTTAACAACAAATTGGCACAAAAACCGAAAAATAAATGAAAATAATTATTTATTATTAATAAAATAATTATTAAATTGAGAAGTAGGTCTGGTCTTGATTTGTACGGCGTATTGTAATACGATAAACACAGATTAGCATAGAAACACCAAATGAGAAAATTATAAAACTATAATGGAGTTTTGGAATAACAGTGAGAAAACAAGACCGAAATGTTAACTAGTAACAACATATGAATAATAACAACAAATTGTTAGCTGAGTATTTGTCTAATAGAGTCATTATTAGACACTCAACTGTTAAAAAATAGTTAATAGAAATAAATAAAGTATTGAGAGAAAAAAACAATATGACCACAGCACAACTAGAATAACAAGAAGAACCAAACGAGCAAGAAAGAGAAGAATTAGAGAAAGTGGAAGGGGGGGGGGAGAGTGGGAGAGATAAGACGTGGAATAAGAAGTGTAAGAAGCAATATGGTGACGGGATTGGCATGGGATTATATAGGATTTGAATCAAGTGTGATCCAGCTTGTGGGATAGACCTGATCAGAATTAAAGCTAGACCACGTTCAACAGCTGCCGCTCTCCCCTAATCTCTATCCATAACTACATCTAAAACATCTCCACAGCAACTCCTGCTACAGAGGATGATGATTTCGTTCCTATGCCGTTTTCAGATAATGAAACGGAAGTTAAGACTTTATTCACGTTTATATAAATTGCTAATATTATTATTACCGATACCTGGAGCTGTCAGATCGAAATTCGATTTCTGCAGGCTGCTAACAGCGCAAAACATCTTGGAAAGTTTTCATTTCACAGTTTCACTATTTAAAGCTCCTCTGAGATAGGCCTACTTAGTAGGCCTATATTGAGGCGCTACAAAAGGTTCACTTTGTATTGTCTTCTATTGTATTAAGAGAAATGAAAACGCGTGGCATTGTTGTTAATTTAATTACGCTGAAATTAAATTTACTTATTTATATTGGCTTACTTTAGGATATCATTTCTGACCAGCTACACAACCGATTTACAATCTTATACAATGGCATCAATCAAACAAAAATCCAATTAAAGTGGCATCAATTAATCGATGAAATATTCAAATAAATAAATAAATAAAGCAATCATAGATTTACAGATAGAGAACTGGAATTTAATATCCAAATTAATTTGAAAATATTAAAAACATCCTGATGAGATATGTTCCTACTTACTACTATAGGCACAAACAAGCTGAAACCTCAGCTTGTCAATAATAATATTATATGGGCCCAGGTGGGTATTTGTCAGAAATGAGCTAGGGAGTCGATGTTTTTAGGCAGGGTGTTGAACCCCCAACCCCCCGGCAAATACCACCCGGTATATTTTTTTGTATTCTATTTATTTATTTATCACATCACACAAGTACATGCAAAGAAGCGATAAATGCAAGAATGTGAGTGAATGGAGATAACCGTCAAAAGTGGCGCTTACATATTCCACGTAAGAGATTAAAATACGCACGTATTGTAGAAATAATCTACCATTGGTGAGTCTATATGTTCAAAGCATATCTCAGTAAAATCCCTAATTAACTTGCACAAATAAACAGACTTGAATCTAAACGGTATTAGACACATAATAAAATATACATAGGCCTACTAGATAAAATATACGACAAAATATACAAAATTAATATTGAACCATAAGCTTCCCAAGTTCATAATATGGCAGCAAGTGAATAAAATCATTAGTGATCATTGTTAAAAACATAAGGGACACTAATATAATTGTAAAACAGATAAGAAGAATAAAAGAATTACAAATGTCACGATCTTAACAAATTTCTGAAATCGATACTTTCTATATATCTTTTAAAAACAAAAGGTGATGCAGCATTAACCACATTAGACGGTAATGCATTCCAAGCGTTGATGCATCTGTTCTGGAAATAATATCTTTCAGCATTGGAACGGAATTTATTTCTATATATAGATGCACCATTATTTCTAGTGACACCGTTCCGAATGCTGAAAAATTCCTCAACAGGCAGATCGATCATTTCATGGATAATTTTATAGTACATGCTTAAGTCGCTTTTCAATCTTCGCTGTTCCAAAGTCTCAGATTTTAAGGCCTCCAGTCGCTCAAAATATTGCAGGTCTAGCCTCTTGGTGAATCGTTTTTGAACAGACTCGATTAATTCAATCTCTGATTTTCTGAACGATTCCACAGATTCGAACAATACTCGAAAAGCGGTCTTACAAATGTCTTGAAAGCTTTGCTTAGGATTCCCTTATTTTTGGATTTGAAGCAGTTTAAAATTATGGAAGCATTGCGTCGGGCTTTGTTGCAGGTATCTTTGATGTGAGGCGAAAATTAAAGGTTTTGAGAAAAAGTAACTCCTAAATCCACGACGCAATTGACTCTAAGTAATGGTATTGAGTTTACTGAATAATTGAAATAATTGCGTTCTGCTGGTAGTTGAAAGAAAGTATATGACGGCATATTGCATAGAAATAACTTCTTTGATCAAAGTTATTGTCCAAATTCTTCCTTTCAGACTCTACGATTAGTCTCCTTTACGAACACGAGTAGTCACCAGTGATTTTCCTGACACACTAGGGACAATCTATCACTTTTTCCATAAATTAAATAATAAGATAGTAATAGTATTATAATCAATTAATATTATTAATTATTAATCCACTTTCACGGTTCGGAGAATGTTGTAAATGATATAATTTCTGATCAAGAGAGATATTATTGATATATTTAATATTATAATTGATATAAGTTATTATAAATTGTAATTGATATACAGGGTGGGCCAGAATAAATGCAACTACTCTGACGGCTTATAACTTTGACAGTTTTTATCCGATCGTCTCACTTTATACATCAAATTATAGCAAATTATCCATTCTATGAATGTGCCAAATATCCGAAAGATGCTCTTACAGTTTCTGAAAAAAGTAATTATTCACGGATGCCTCAATTTAAGCGAAATACCGTGAAATCTGAAAGTCTGCAACTCAACAGATCACCTTTATGCATTTATAGGCCTAACAATGTTTAAAAACCGTATTGAATTTGCAATAAATACCTTAAGTAACTGCAGAATTAGTCGAACAAATGTTCAATGTGTTCACAGTGTGCCAGAATGACTGCATTCACACGTCGTAACCACTTATCGATGTCCGAGTCCACGAATGCCTGACTCATCTCCGCCCAGAAGAGAATAAGGACTCGTAATAATGTTTATTCCATTTTCAAGAAGGGAAATCCTTCATCATCTGATGTGAATTGAATCGTTTTTCAGTACTCAAAAGAGGAATTTAATATTATTAGGCTTATAAATGCATAAAGTCGATATCCTGAGTTTCAAACTTTCAGATTTCACGTTATTTCGCTGAGAATGAGGCATCCGCGAATAATGACATTTTCTGACAAACTGTTTGAGGCAGCTCTTAGATATTTGACAGAATTATAGAATGGATAATTTGCTATAATTTGATGTATTGAATGAGACAATCTGATAAAAATTGTCAAAGTTATAAGCTGTCAAAGTAGTTGCATTTATTCTGGCCCACCCTGTACATATATAATAAAATCCTTGTTTCTGCTCTATCTTGGTTCATGCCAGGGATAACGATAATAATATTAAGGATATTTATAAAGTGCCGTTCTATGCAAAATGCCACAGTGGAGCCAACTGGACAAAGGAGAGTCAAGAAGCCATGCAGAAAATGCCACAACCGGTGTGGCACGCTAGACTTCAGCAAGCCTGGACGTTGGCTTGACTAATTAGTCTATGACACAGAAATCGTTTCCACACGATTTCAACTAACCATTGCCGTATATGAGTCGGTCCCTTCTTACGAACACTCGCAAAGCGCAATTTGTCGGTGGGATCGATTCTCAATTTTCCCGAACCCATTCAGGTATGTTCAGTATACAGCAGTAAACTCCTTAGTTCTAGCATCAGCCTTTAAATGTTTATGACGTTCTCAACCGAACCATTTAAAATGTGTTGCAGAAAAGAATAAAATCATGCCAGTATGTAGGCCTACAATAACTTATGCTGGAATTATCATCCATGATGATATCTAGCATTATTAACACCAATAATTTTAATCCTTTGCATTTGTCCGTTTAACTTTTAGATAACGTGCTCGAGACTCTCAGATAGCCACCTTCCGGATTTGAATCTCAGAGCTCATGACTTATGAAGATGCTGCTGATATATGAATATTATTTCTGATTACCTACCTAGCCAGTATGATGTGTAGAGTAATGGCGGATGTCACGTGACTTAATACGTCACCAATGGTTGCTCTGACGTTGTCTGTGACGTCATCCACAGCCAGGCGGCGCCAGTTGTTTAGCAACAGGTATCCTGCAGATAATAGACAACAGGGGGTCTATTAATAACCATTATGCTAAATAACATTAATAATTTTAAATTAATTTCAGCCATTATGATAAGTATAGAACTCTATAGTATTAAATTAAATAATTGATTGATTAGTTTGTACATTCATTAGATAACCGATGATTTCCGGGTTGTATTTTTTGTTGTTCTTATTGGATCTGTATTTATCGACTCTTTGATAGAATATTCGATAATTTGATACATTGGTTAGAGTGCTGAACCACTCATTTATTGATTGATTTGTTATGATTATACTTATTGCACTATTTATTATTTATTTATTGAATTAGTTGATTGATTGATGGATTGACAGTGAATCAATATTTTTATTTAATCTATTAAAACATTAATTAACGTTTCGTTGGTAGCAGATCAAATCGACTCTTTTGAAAATGGTTTTATTCTCAAAAGACACAAGAACAAGAATAAAATCAACAATAATATATAATATAATCTGAGCTGGAAAATGTATCAGGGACATAGTTGAGCTGTTTAGCTATATTCAAGAACGACGGCATCTCAATTAAATTTTTGTTGTTATTGTTGTTGTGATTTTTGAAAGCATTTAATTAATTATTGCAATATTTTGGCCTTGCACTGTTAAAAGTAATTTTATTGACTTTCTTATCGGGTTGACTTTGGCTTTATTATTTAAATTTCTTAATTAGTGCAGCAGAATTCGAATATCTGCCTTTCCTCTTGATTAAACTATGTTTAACAAATTTAATTATTTAAGTTATTTAAGTAATTAGGCTAATATTACTCCTATTATAGTCAATTGGTTTTATTCATTATGATACAAATTAAATGGCTATTACCTTTTGCCAGAAGCAGATCAGAGCTGGAATAGCCAAGACCCACCAGGGCTGCTTTGACGATATCCATGAAAGGAAGTTCTACCGGAACATCAACCATTGTCTCCCAATCCTCTAAGTCTGCTGTGACTTCATCTCCAGCGCGAGTGACGTCATTGATGATGTCATTATTGCGTGGTGTCCTCTTAGATACAACACAGCGCAGTGATAGCATGTTTTGTCCAGCCTCTGGTAATAAAAAGTGAATCAATAAAAAATGATTAAATCAATAAAACATTCAGAAAATAAATAGATAAATCAAATATTAAATTAAGCAATCAATAATTTAGTAAATCAATTAACAAATAGAAAATAACTTCTTAATATTTTTCTTATCAAATTAAAATTCCCCCCAAAAATGATTTATTATATCAATCAATCAATCAATCCAAACATTTCATATCTTTCTATCCATTTTTCACCAAAATTGCATGCTCCAGCCTCCAGGCACATATTTCTGCAAGCGATTTGAACTATTTAGTTTTAAGATAAGCGCGTCATCTGTTAGAGCCCATCTTTCATTATAAAGGATACCTTCAATATGAAGAAATGATTCATCTGAGATTATTTTTCGTTTCTTCGGTAATTAGTTAGTTTTTTCTTTCTTTTTCCTATACTGCATCCTGGAATAACGGACATTAATTAATCCCTTAATATGATTCCATTATTTTCATAATTGGAATATTTTCGGTAAATCAATTTTTTTCACTATAGTAGGCTACGTACTTTTTGACAAAACATTTATTGGGATTATCAATTTGGCCGAATAGTAGTAATCTATTCTACTCAGCCCAAATGGGTCATTCTATAATACAAATATACATTTATATTTCGATGTATATGCATTATACATGAATTTATACCATATGTATAAATGCCTCTACATTTACATATTATAAAACCAAACTACAGACAGACGTTTTATCCGGGTGACGCCGGGAGGACTAACGACAAACTTTTTGCTCAGCAATTTAATTGCAAATTTCACGTCAGAAAATCCCGTCAAAGGAACGGCTTAACCGCTGAAAACCTGCGCTTGATCCGCTCCTGATCCGTCTTTTACTGCCAATCCATCGCTCAGTCCGCGTCCCATCATTTCCTCTCCCTCCGAATCCATCGGCAAATCTTCATTCCATCTCCCAGCTAAATATTCGAATCGGTTACTTCATTTGGGACTCTCGTTACCCCTCACTCATACTGTATATATTTTGTAGGGGCTGGCAGATCCTAGGTCAACTGTTTTAAGTTTATTATCATAATCGCAAATGAGCACATCATCGATCGGTCACAGAAGTTGAACACAGCACGAAAAATTGACCTGTTAAAAGTCTATCACATCATTCAGCATGAATTAAATAAATCTGACTCCGATGTGTTTTTGCACATATGCAATGTAACAAATATCCACTCAAACTCTAACAGTTTGAGTGGACTAGTTAGTATTGTTGGTGCTGTTGGTGCCGTCTCTGATATCGTCGTCAGATGATGAAACTGACAATCAAGCTACAGTATATTATTGTTATTACATTGTTTCTCAAGTAATTGCTTTTCAAAGTACCTAAATTAGTGATCTATTTCTTACAGTACCTGAGTAAATTTTCATGCTCAAAAACTGAACTATGAATTTATAAATCAATGCTAGGGCTGTATTATGTAAGTTTTTAATTAGTAAGCATACATTTTTACTAAATTAGAAATGCTGAAAACGATAGAATTCGCCGAATTTCAACATATTACGCCTCATTATGCGGCATTCTGTATATCTAACAAAAGTTGATGTATTATGTCGCTTCATTATGATCTAGAACTCATCTTAACATGGGACAAAAAATGTCTATACCTATTACACATAAATCTGTGTCATAGGCGCTTGATATCAAAAAGATAACATGCTGTTACTCATAAATGCTGCTACTGCTGTTGTTGGTATTAACACATCATTATGAATAGCTAGGCGTTTCTAAATAATAAATATTATTGACCGGAAACAATCGAAGAAACTACAATCTCTCTTTAATAAACAAATCATACTAGTTTTGCCAGTAACAAAATGTTGAGATTTATTTATATATTTATTTGATGTTATCAAAATTTTAAGCGGTCGATGGTGTGCTCTTAAACAAACTATATACTTTACTATTTTGCAAAAATTTGTTCCTTGGAACCTCCATCTGACAGCATTTAGATAGACTGATTTGCTAAACTCGAGCCTTTCCAGTCGAGATGGATGTGAGAGAGCATCAGAGAGCAACAGTTTAAGAGGATAACTAGAGGTGAGGGTCGATAGAGGACCACCGACCCCTGCTCCGGGTCGAATCCCGGCTAAATCCGGCCTCATCCCTGTATCGAATTCTCTGTCGACCCTTGATCGCCCAACTACCGGATAATCATGCCATTTAGACGGGATTAAGCGCTCTCTGTAGGCGAGCGTTAGCGATCAGCCGGGCTCCTGGCCGGTGATGATAAAACTGTGGGGTGAAGCGGTCAGGACCTGGCTTAGCATTGCCGCTTAACTATAATGCGCTCCACGGCTTGGCTTTACGTTCTACTATAAGTCAACGCTGAAGATCGGAATGGGAGCCTGTAGATATCGCATAAGTTATTATAGATGCTGTGATGAAAGTTTGAAGGATGCGTCAACTGAAACTGTGGTGTTAAGATGCAGCAATGAGCGCAATAAGTAGAGATATTATTTGTCAATTGTTGAATTGAGCCTAAAATATTAGCGTTTAACTGTAGAACATTTGTTACAATTGATCGAATCCTATAAATTTCTACTTGGGCTACTAAATAGTCTGATAAATAAATATTACATTTATAGGTCCAAAGTATTCAGTTCTTCTGTAGAATACACTGAATTCTCATAGAAATATTTTTCTATGAGAATCCACAGATAAATTCAGCATAGACTAATTATAATTATAATTATTACCGATTTAGATCGAGCCTGATCAACAACCATAAAATGTGCTTCAAAATGAGTCAAAGTGATCTTAATATATGGTATAGCATTCTGATATAACTCTCGCAAATCTTTGCACAACATTCAGTTATATTATGACCAGTTATCTCTATTAACCTTTCGGTAGCAAGCTTGCTTAAATCAGGAATTCGAGGTTCGAGTCCTAGCCGGGTCCGTCTCTGACGTGAAAACAGAAGTAAAACTTAGCTTTACATTATATTCAAGCCAACACAGTTTGTCTGTATTTTTCTTTCAGTTATTTAGGAAAGCTTCCATGTGCAAGTCCTATTAGCACTTCCACTGCTTCCATTGGGTCCAAGTCTTGACTCTTAGTTGCAAGGCTAATCCCGGACCTGACACGGATTACTCAATCCTCAATCATGGATTAACTGACGATCAGCTGAACCACTGGCTCATCTCAATGCATTCACAAACAGACGTGAGAGAGAGAGAAAGAACGAGAGAGAGAGAGACAGAGAGAGAGAGAAAGAGAGAGAGAGAGCGAGAGAGAGAGAGACAGAGAAAGTGAGAGAAAGTGAGAGAGAGAGAGAGAGAGTAGAGAGATGGATTGGAGAGAGAGAGTAGAGAGAGAGGGAGAGAGAGAGAGAGAGAGAGAGCGAATGGAGAGGGTTGAATGCGAGCGAAGCAAGTTGAAGATAGAGAAAAAGGAATAAGAAAATATTGGATAATCCTATATGCAGAATTCAGAACAAATAGCAGGAAAATATACCCCCCCCCACCAGTGATGAAGATAGATGAGATCAGCAACACGGGTTACCTCATGGGTTGGCAACAACAACATATGTGAGTGACGTCACGATCGGTTCTGACATCAGCAGCTGCTGGTGTTTTTATTAGAATTATTGAAAGGCTTAACCGAGTGGTAAATAAATATGTAGCGTATACTAATGTTCAAATAACTATGCCTACTGCTGAAGGCTAAAACTGAGCTTAATGTCGACTTCATCGTCCAAAGGCGCCGTCAGTGATCGACGAATCAGGGATTCGCCCATCGTTGAGTGTCATCGATTGATTGCTTTATATTTAAGAATTTCGTTCATTAGTATTAAAATATCATTTAGACACACACTCACCTCTCTTGGTTTGATCATTCAATCTATCTCGCTCCACGTTCATTATTGCTTTTCTGTTGTAAATTGTCCAAGCTGACAAATCTGAAATATCATAGAATGAATCTGAATACAAATTATCTATAAATTATATCATTTATTACTTATCAATCAACAAAGTTGGGTTATTTATTTTACAACTACAAGCTCACATGCTAAATGAGTTCAATATGTTTTCTCAATGACTTCACATAATTATTTCAGTATTGATAGGTCTACAATATTTATCTGATAACTACCTGATTAACATAGCATAGTAGGTCTACAGGGCCAGGAAGTATCAGATGCCTGTTTATAAGATCTGATAGGGATTTTTGAAAGCCTGAGACCATTGTAAAATATCTCTTAAATGAAGTTGATTCTGTAGAGATTGATGCCAAAGCGATGATGCCATCATTCCGATCATGTGTTTCGTTATGCAATTGCGCATCACACAAAGCTAAATATAGGCATTAACTCTTAATTAACAGTGAATCTTACTTACTATTTCCTCTGTGCTCAATTTATAAAAGATCATATTATGAGGAAGTGAATGTTACTGTAGATAATTTCAAGTGCGGGCGTGAATTTATACAATATACAGCCCCCAAGTTAAAACCCCTGATGTGCGTATCCTTATACATCCTTAGTGACTGCGTTAGTCGGCTTTAACGGAACACGTGCGCCTTTAGTTTTGCTCTATTTTCACGTTGCCAGAGCCAACAATGCAACCTGGCAAAAAAGGTAAAGGTTGTGTGCCATATTCGTTACCGGACGTAGGTGCGGAGCTGATCCCGATCCTGAGCGATTGCAACACACAGGTGACATAGTCATTAATCCGACGGTGAGGTCGCCAGCCCCAATCCGGCCCCACTAGGATTCATATACGCCAGACCTGTGGTAACCTTCGCAATCTTCCGAAGTAGTCACCTACTACGTACTAATTACTACCAATTATCATACCCACGAAGGGATGGTGGCCTTGGTTGGCCCGCTGTACATGGGAGATTTTACTCTCTGATTGACTCGACCGGGAATCGAAACCCAGACCTCATGCGCAACAGTCGACACAAACCAGTCGACACGCTAACCACTGAGCCATGGAGACGTACAATAACCAACCTGTATAATATAAGTATATTACATGCATAATGATTAACGCACCACAATACATCAAAACTATTCATCACATTATAAATCCTTATCTGTAGCCATAGAAATTATTAAACCCGGCTGTAAGGCATATGCGTAAACTTTAGTCACAGTGACATAAATCTACAGTAAGCTTAAGTATTGTAAGATTCGGAGAACCGTTTATTTGCTTTATCCAGCTATAGATCAACAGTCAATGGTAGGGTATAAAGAGTTATACAATATATCGTACAAAAGAACGAGAGTCATCCTGAATTGAACCGTTGGTCTATAAGTTACAGATCTTATCTGCAAAGAAGAGCAAATTCGTCAAACTGACGACGAGTATTTTAAAAGCTTTATTATTTATTGACAAAATTACTGAAGTTATAGAGTCAAGTTTGACCTGCTTCCTGCGGCCATGTGATGATGTAAAAATGCAGACTTGTAATTAAGATTTTTATTATTATTATAATTTAATTATTAAATTGAGATTGGAAGTCTATTTTCAATTATTGGCTATTTAATCACTTAAAGCCAAAGCTGATTTCCGTATCAGGCGCATTGGTTAATTATTCTTAGGTAAATTTTTACACCTAATGGCACTTTCCTCTTAAGTCAACAGCATTAACTAATGCTGTTGACTGTAGCGATGGGAACCAGACAGTTACAAGACGCCATCCTTCTCCAGTGCTCTCCTGCTTCCGATATGTCGGTGGACCGAGCCATATCCTGTTAGTCGACCGGTCACAATCTCGACGCTCCTACAGAAGTTTCAGCCGGTAACCAGAAAAGTTGTGACAACCCAATCGTTCAACTCGAACACAGTCAACTTTTGGAATCTCTTCCCAACGCCTTAGACAGAGCAAGACTCCTTGCCGTTTCTTCTAAAAGAAGTAGCGACTGGCTTCATGCTTACCCGAT
>JAQFZF010000019.1:0-28641 GCA_034695365.1 Enchytraeus norvegicus
GCGCATAAGGTCCGGGTTTCGATTCCCGGTCGAGTCAATCAGAGAGTAAAATCTCGGATGTACAACGGGCCAACCAATCCCACCATCCCTTCGTGGGTCGGATAATTAGTAGCAATTAGTACATAGTAGGTGACTACTTCGGAAAATTGCGAAGGTTACCACAGGTCTGGCGTATATGATCCTGTGATAAAATTTGGACTGTATAGAGTGGGGCTGGCGACCTCACCGTCGAATTAATGACTATGTCACCTATGTGCAATCGCTCAGGATCGGGATCAGCCCCGCGCCTACGTTCGGTAACGAATATGGCACACAACCTTTACCTTTTTTCATTTTGTTTAAAAATATTATATCTGCACATTATGTCCTCAAATAAGCCGTATGATTTAGCAAATGAGCGTTTGATTCCACAAATTTGTCAGTTGATTTCCATAATTTAAAATTGAAGGTAGCGATTGTCAGTATAGATTTCCACACGTTGAACCTTTTTAAGAAAATTTTAATTTGCTACTTTAGATGTTTAGAAAGAGATATGACATGGGTTAGTAGAAGACCATTTGCTATCAATTCTTCAGTTAACCCTGAGCTTGTGCCTGCTATTGTGTTATACCGATAGATTAGTAAGAATAATGATAACCACACGTAATTAGAGCACAACACGCGTGTATTTTATAAATATGAAACGATTAATTGAAGAAACCAACAATTAAAACAATAAAGTTACATCCAAGTTCACCGCATTGACGTACCAAGAAGCCACACAGAATAAAGATTAAAGCCGCTTCCAGTTTGTTAATAAGACACTGCGACAAATCGGTAAAAAATTAAATAAAAGGAAAGATTATAACTGTAAGAGAAAACACTCACCAGTAAACGTTTGGCTGCATGAACTCGTCTGATTGGAACACTTTAGACGCAGGGATGCTGTACATCTATACACGTCTCCTGCTGTCATGTTTACTCCGGAAAGAGTTTTATCCGTCGAGATTGTAACATTTGTGTTATTCACATTCACCCACGAGTACGTAACCGCCGAAAGATTGGGTGCCATTGCGTTGCACGTTAAATTTCTTCCAACGATTTCTGTTGTATCAGGTGCACATCTTACTGGTCCTGAAACAGCAAAAACAACGTGTTTACTATTAAAGACTCAGACTATTTAAAGTGCACACTTCGGACCTCAATATAATGGAAAGACGATTCTTTCAGAAAAAATTGCCTTTATTTATTTATTTATTATTTATTATTTTATTTTATTATTTTATTTTATTTATTTATTATTGCCAAAAATTAGGCACTTGGGAGTTTTAAGGCTGCCTTTCTTATTAACTGCTCTAATAACCTCTTTAAAGTAAAGTTGTGAATTTATATTTCCGTTTGTTTTCGTATCGAAGGATGCTTCATAGACACATCCAAACTATTTACCTTTTATGTTTAGTAACCATATCTAATAGAAAAGCAATGCCGTGTTTATTTCACAAATGTTAACTAAAGTATATTTAGATTTAGATTTTTATTTATTTTTAATTAGTTTAAATCATGCAATGTCTACTTACTTTCTAGGTTCAGAGTAGTGATTGGTCGGTTTATAACGCCGTATGAAGGAATATTGGGAGTTGTGAGCTGATTAAAGTTACTGCTGTACGTTACATTGATCCCGTCCAGGTTTTCATTGTACACTACCAGGTCTAAGGTGTAAGTAACGTTGTTGTTGGGGACGTCTCGAATACTCGTTGCGTTAAATATCACTCCATTAGACAAGGAGAAGGTAAGTTGAGGATAGTAGTTCCCCTGATATCGGTACTGGCAGGATACTGTGACAGTGTCATTCGCACACAATAAATCTGTGCTGCTGCGAGTCGTTGTACAGACAGCTTCTTTCTCTGTAACAAATAAACATTGCATTCATAATTATATTTGTCAAATTTCGTATAGCAAATATTTTAGAACAGTAGCATATATTCTGAAATCAGAGATTATAGCTTAGACCGACCGGATCTAGAGGTATGAACTTTAGATATTCTCAGGAATTAATCTTGTATATGTGCTGTACTCATTATATATGGCCATTTATAGGCTACCTAATCACTGTTCTGTTTCTATCAAAAGGATCTGTTATAGATCTATGTGAAAAACAGTAATTATTTTGATAGTAAGATCTTATATTAATGCATAATGAAATATCAGACACGTAACATTTAAATATGTTCCAATAACATTTGAAAATGATAGAGTACAATAAAAGCATAACATTTATAATCAAATAGCGATAAATATTAGTGGCCTTGCCACAATCTTGTGTGGGCTATGGTAGGCTAGACTATTTTTCCAAACTGATCCAAATGCGCCTCTGAGATACCTAGTATATAGACATGCTATAAGTAGTATAAGAAGTCCTTTCGTATTGTATTGTACTGGAAATGAATAATTATGAATAAATTTCACATACCTAATATAACAACTTGAACATTCGACGAGTCCGGACTGGACCCATCTTTATCCGTACAGATGTATTGTCCGGCTAGATCTGTCCTGGAGAAATTCACTCCAGTCTTTGTCACCAGGTCATATCTCCACTCGGTAGAACCCACAGGATAGGCGTTAAGGTTGAATACATCGTTATAGGGTATCTTTAGGGTACCCCCCTCATAAATGGTTCGCCCCCCGCCACCCGCTGCCACATTGATGAACCATCGGACGGGTATGGTTGGCGAGTCCGTTGAACAAGTTAGACTTATGTTGTTGCCGGCTACGACGATTTGATTAGTAGGTTTGGTGAGTAGTGCTCCCTCAGAGTCTGGTAAAAAGTCGTCAGTAACAATAAAATACACATGCAAGGTTATTTGTCGACGGCGATTGGTGAAACGGTTCCCGTGTTTGCCTCCGAATCGAGTGAAGGCTAGTGGCTTGAGGGAACGATTCCCAGGTCAGTCGACAAACTGTCCCCGGCACACTTGGCACGGGTGCGGATCGGCGCCTGGCAGATGGAATGATTATCATGTATCTGCGCTGGCTGCATTGCGTGCTATCAAAAGGCAAAAGTACGATTAATCATGGAGCGGTAAAATAGTAATAAAGTCACAAATCACTAACTAAGAAATTATTTAACTAGCATTTGGCATGTCGTATATTTTCACACTAGTCGAGTGTGAAAATATACGACAAAAAAGAGATATTACTTTAAAATTAGCAATATTAGGAATAGCAAGAATGATGCATGTCATACATACCATATCGTATATCTGCGCTGGCTGCATTGCGTTTTATTATAATCTACCATACACAATTAATATTATACTAATGCGCATTATAATACATTATACTACCGATACACGTTGTAACGCAGCAATATACCACGATGAATCTTGTATGTCAATAATCTAATTGTATCAATAATTGATACAATACTTATACGATACAATTGATATCAATAATCTAATCAATAATTGTAATTGTCAATAATGCATTTTCTGCCGATCCAGCGTAAATACAGCATGCAATTAGATCTAAGTACAGTACTGACGTAACATTATAATAATTAAATAAACAGAAAGAATTACAATTTCTCTATTTTAAAACCAAGACACAATAATTATTATTTCTTTGCTGATCTGACGATTCCTTAACGTGTCGTGGCCCTGCGAATATCGCCCTGAAATCTCGCCATCGCTTTAGCCACACCGATAGGCTACGAGTTGGCTAAATACAATTTTATACACTAAAAAATCCACTCGCATTAAGAATTTCTTAAGCATCATTTTCACGAATTTTATTACAAAGCTATTAATCTTACCTGAAACTATTAGAATCAAATATCCAATTATGATCTGACGTAATATTATATTGCTATTCATTATCCACGCATGGTTAAACATTTCAGTATGTCACGCTTAGCATTTAGGCCTATTACCGTCTATTATTTTAGATATCGAAACGAGTAGGCTAGTCACAGCATGTAAAGCTTCCTGTATAATCAAGCAGCACCTGAACAGGTAGACCGGCTCAAACACACGCTGTGAGGCGAACAGTGTATCAGTCAGCCAAGGGAAGATCTGGGGGCCAGGGGGTAATCGACCCCTTAGAAGATAAATAAAATGAGTGAAAACGACCATGAATTTCGGTATTTGGGTGCATTTTGTTACAAACCATCTACTTTTTACCACTTGCTACAATTCGCCCCCTCCCACCGGCCTCCCTCCCCTCCTAGGAGATCAGTTTGGAACCACCATTGCAGTAAACAGATGGATAATTTGACCAGTAAAGTATGATAAAAGTCGATTTTGCATATCTCATGAAAATAAGCATACATTTTACTTTATTTGTCATCAGCAACTGATTGCATTCGTTTATTAGCACTACCGATTATAGAGTTTTGTGAAGCCTGATAAATAGCAGCATTATAATTTATAACACATTTTAACATTGGATCTTCCTGTCAAATACAGTCAATCGATTAGTCACGTGGTCTGAGGTAAATCTCCATGGTTTCTGCAAATTTGCTTGATGACTCAATGGTCTAGTCGTAGCTTGGCGGCTCAGGATCCCAGAGGTTTATATTTCATTATCAGTCGTGACCACCGTCATTTTGTAATTCGGCAAGATGATTTACTGTACATGTCTAAAAGCAGCAGTCGGTTTACATTAACCCTATCCGGTTCTGAACAACTGCTACATCTAGACGAATTCGGAAACTCCAGATGGTGAGAACAAAGCAGACGCTAAATAAATACATTTTGCCAAGTTTGAAAAAAAAGATATCCATCATCTTAATAATTGATAGTGGCTTCACGTGAATTGAACGAACCAATAATTCAATTCTCGGCGAAAGTACAATAGTTCAGGAGAGCTAGGCCTATTGGATATTTGTTTAACTTAGAGCTAGTGTAGGCTATTCTATTCAGCCATTGTATTAAGCAATGTACGTACGCAAATAGATCATGCTTGACCAACATAGTCCCAGTTTTTCTCAAACTCGACTGGGTCGGGATCTCGACCCAGTAAAGATATAAAAGTTTATTCGCGACCCACCAAGTATTTTGATATGGATCTAAGCCTACTACAACTTGTAAATCATTCAAAATCAGATGTACGTGAAAAGTGTGAATCTTCATAGGCATACGAAAATAGGAGTTTGATCTTTGTAGACTTGTACTAAAATAATTATATTTTTTAAAAATCCTCGGCGACCCACTTGAAAGGAGTCGGCGACCCACGTGTGGGACGCGACCCAGAGTTTGAGAACCACTGGCATAGACTATTGACAGAGAATTGGAGAAAGTGTGCTCAGAGGTGTAATATGATTCGCTCCTAAAATTTCTGGCCTATTTGCTGTATAATTGTTGTTAACAAGGACGTTTATCTATACCAGAACTATAAGCTAGTGTGAAGTACTATTGGCAGGCAGCGACCATACACTTAGACCCTATTTGCTGCAGAAAAGTAGGAGATTAGTGTATTTATGTGAAGTATATATTACATTATTATGCAGAAATAGAGTTTCACTTAGGCTATATAAAAAAGTAAGGTTTTGTATTAATATTGTATCACAGAAATGTTATAAAACAATAATAGTCTAAGACGCTAATAGTTGCTGTAGTTTAATCATAAAACTTTAGTGCCCATTGTTATAATAGTACTTAGCAGGGGTTTCATTTAATTAAGAGTTTATAATAATTGGTTCATTATTTGTCAGAATTTATAAAGAAACTTTAGGTAATAAGAGTAGTATTCACTTATTAGTCCTAATTCATAATATCGTTTGCCACACTTTGTAAAACGTTTTGATGAAATTTATTGATTTACCTCTATCGTATTTTCATGTGCTACTTTCAACGAGGAACAATTACAGCTTCGTGGTAATTTTCACCGTGCCAAGGTTCTGTGTTAGTTGCCACTACGATTAGATACAGTTATCGGCTGTCAATTCTCTTAATTGTATATATATATTAAAGAGCCAACACGGGAATGTTTACATTGTGTGCAATCTACGACAACAAGCTATCTATAGTCCGACGGTGATATGCCCGCTGGCATATTTAAGAGAACAAATTTTAAACAATCAATAAATTATCTCGCTCATTTATGAGCAAACCATCGATCAGCCATATACGTCGATTCCAACACAAGGGTGTAATCACATACTTCAGTGTAATTTTCGCAATGTGATAAATGAATACATAAAAGACAATATTTAAAGAGAATAAAGTTTGCGGATCAAACACTGGATATAATCGTTTTCTATGCATCAACTAATTTCAGGAATTAGTCAATCATGGGTTTCCAAAGAATTTTATCTCTTCTACGCATTATGCCAAGTACTACAGTATTTTTGCTTCTGTTCTTCGGAAAATTGACTTGTTATCCATTACACAAACTTTCCATATATTTGACCTGGCCTGATGTCGTCGTCAGATGATGAAACAGACATTGCATTCGCTTGATTGATTGATTGGCCTCATTTGCTTCTCCAGTAAACATTAACTCCTTCAAATTTCACTCCTTCTGTCCTCATTATGTTCCCAATAAGTCAAGAAATCCTATATAATAATTCCCTTAAACCTACTACAATGCTCGGGTTGGTTGTCTATATATGTAGTTTATTATTCACCAACATGGTAGCAGTTGAACCAAACAAAACAAAAAATCAAACAAAGAAAAACACCAATAAGTCACTAAATGAAAGAAATAAGAGAAAAATAAAATAAAAAATAATTATTTCAAAGAAATATCTATTGTCTTCGTCATATGACAGTAACTGTGTGTGAGTCATAGTCATGTGCCTGGATCAAAGTCTGACCCGCCGGTCAGCAGCATCAGAGTGGAGGCCTAATTGAATGGTAGTTTGGCGGGGGATAGGGGGGTGTGGGGGGGGGGCGGAGCCCCGCCCGCTCCCCCAAGAAAAAATATATAGATTCACATTTGTGAAATGTGATTTATAAAGCCTTTTATCAAAGGCCTTTTCACTAGTATAACAATAATAGCTCTGTGTGATTAACATTCTTTACAGATAACACGAAGATGCAACTTTCAAAACTAATTTCGGTATACGTGCACATGGAAGTGGCGTTCATGATTGGTATCTGCATAATATGTATGGCGGACGATAATCCTATCTGCAGCCAAACGAACGGTAAATAGTAACTTTATTAAATTCAGTTTTCTTGTTAAATAGTTAGAACATTTTATCCAAGTTAGCGACGTTTTGTGAGCGTGCCCATCAAATATAAATATACGCCGTGTCTTTTATAAGCGAGAAGGTTTTTATATTTGCCACCAGATCGTAAATAATACACCGATCCCTGTCCAATTATGCAGAAATGTGGAGCAATCATTGCTACCACACTCTGATACATGTCATTCAGATATCTTTACAAACAAAAAAGTTATTCGCATTTGAATATGACAGGGGTCCGAGAACAGTTTACCAGCATTGAATTATGTGACGTCATCTGTTTTCAGTTAACTAAATTGTAATTATTGAGCTTGCTTTTTTTCAATATCTATCAAAATTAATAAACAAACTGAATAAACTTAAATTTGTCTCTCTCAATCACTCACACTCTCTCGATCACTGTCTCTCTCTCTCTTCCCCCCCCCCGTGTCTCCCTCTCTCTATGATTGAGCTAATTCCCATAAAAAATTCCAGCAATGAAGAAAAACCAATTCTATCTCTTGTCACCAAGTTTCATATGGATATCTTAATAAAAAAAAATTATTATTGATATTTCAGCATGACGGGTAGACAAGCATTGAAAGAAGCATGCTTCAATTAACATTGCATAACGTTATGAAACTTCAAAATTTGTCTACCCCGTTATACTGATATATCAATACCTCTTTGGTTTTTAAAGATATACAAATGAAATTTGGCGATAAGAGATAGAATTGGTTGGTCTCTATTGCTGGAAAATTTAATAGAAATCGCTCAATAATTACAAGTCAATAATTAAACAACACGGTGTGAATTGATATTTGATGGGTAGGGTCACAAAAAACGCCGATAACTTGGCCATCTGTTGATCGAATTTGATGAAATTTTTAGAAATGATGTGAAATTGGCCTGTTAATATATCCGGTAAAATGGTGCATATAGTCACACCAAAATTAAAAAAGCAATTAGGGGCCCACGTTTTTTTACGAACCCTGTAGATAGAAAGCGAGAGGGAGAGAAAAAGAGAGAGGGAGAGAGAAAGAGAGAGGGAGAGAGAAAGAGAGAGGGAGAGAGAAAGACAGAGAGAGAGAGAGAGAGAGAGAAAGAGAGAGAGAGAGAAACTAACAGAAGCGGATGCTAGAAATGTAATCGTTATTTCTTTTTTTTCTTTTTTTATTAGACAACAAAAAGGGTTAGACAATCCTGTAAGTTATACTGTTTACAAACTATCAATTACAATACAGCATACAGCAAATTGTCCAGTATATATAGGTGACTAAATTGCACAAAACAATGTTCACTTAGTCAAAGAGTAATGAGATAAATGAAAATAAGAAATTAAATTGAACGTTCATTAACATATTATATACTACTATAGTTATTAATAATTGAACAACGAAGTTTACATTTAAAATTAAGTTCGTTGGTACGGTTTTGATGTCATCAGGAACCGAGTCCCAGTATCTAGGTCCACACACTTTTATACATTTATCCCGGATTGTGGTCCGGTGTAAAGGAATACAATAGCAAAGTCACTGGCATATCTTAATCGATAAGTATTCGAACTGTAATCTATATTCAGCATCAATAATGATTGCTGAATATTTTTATTTCTTTATTACTATAGATCTGACAATCTGAGATTGGTACAGTCAAATAAGTACAGAATATGCCAATAAATACCACTAGACAAATAAAAGATACAAAAATTAATTTGAAATGAAGAATGCTAAATTGATTGAGTCCAAATATCTATGCTATAGTAAATGGCCTAAGGACCAGCTGGATTTTTGGGCTAATTGTGGCAGTAGGCCTATATAATAAAGAAACGATTATGAATTTTATAATTGGTACAATTTTTGTTAAATCATACATATTTTTTCTATTTTTCAAATTTGCACTCCCCCATGAAATCAGGCATGATTCACCATCATGTACAAAAAAAATTGTTGTACATGAATATTCTACAGCCGACTGGCTGGTATGTGGGAATAATTACTTGTATATGTTTGTATGTTTGTTAATAGAAAGCAGACAAAAACTGTGTGCAACAGTAGTAGCAGAAGTTATGGCTTAATATAACTTAACGAATTGTTAACTACTACAATTATAACTATTTTAGTTGTTTTATTTATTTATTTATCATGACATACATATTCCAAATTTATTATTTTGTATACACCTACTACCGTATCAGCTATCAGAAAATAAAATGACTTTCAAGTGCGGTTGAAATGTGCATAAATAAAGAAGATGTTTTAAACAAAATTGCATATTAACCAAAACATTTTATGCCACGGACCTGCCGCAGGGCAGTGCTCAGAGAGAGATGGTAAATCAGTGATATCGATTTCTAGGAACGGGCCATAGTTGCCACTACGAAGCAACCTTGTGAAAAAATTAGTCTTTGTACTGTGAAAACAGATTTCTCTGATTACATTAACAGTGCACTCAATCGAAAGTCGAGAAGGTTATTTCTGTGAGAAATCAAATAATCCCATTGTCGTTCTGTGACTAGAAATAGACAAATACTTAAAATAGTTGCAAAATTACTTAGTCACTGTCGTCTTTTTGTGGTTGTCGTTGCTGTTGTGCCTGAGAAAAAACTAATAATAAGAATTTACTGAGAATCAATTCAGTAATTTATAGTTTAATGATGATAATTAAATGATAATATGATGATGATGATGATTTTAATGATGATGCTGGGCCAATGGCGATCTAGGTTAGGCGTCTGAATCCGCTTCTATAGGTGAACGATTCGAATCCCAGGGCTAATCCGTCACTGATGTAACCTTTCGGATGACGTTAATTTCGGTTTAGCCTTTGTGTGATTAGAATCAATGAACTTACAAAACATCTAAGTTCATTTCACTATTGATCAATCAATCATGCAATGCAAATTTAACATCCGTTTCATCATCTGACGACCACGTCAGGGACATTTCCAACAACATTTGAAAACCAGCCTGTCAACCCAAACAGGAATTTCAAAAACATATGCTGCAAGAGAGGATAAATTTACAATTAATGATCTAAAAAATAGAAGGTATAAATGTATAGACATCAATGGTTATTTTTACTAATATGGATATTATGAAGATGATAGAATTAACCGATTCTGAAACGTTTTCCCTAATATTAGATCTGAGAAAGTGCCTCTCTCGGTCTATAATAGCTTAGAACTCAGCTTAACTTGGGACTAAGCACCCCTATACCTGATAAATAATTTTACAAGGCATACATTTTAATTTAAGTTGGATCTATGGTCAATTGGCCATGGTCCGGGCAACGAAGTACTTATACTACATCATAAAGCAACCAGACACACAATACAATGAGGATTTAACGTCCGGTTCCTCATTTGAAGGCTATTTATTCATATTTTATATATTACTTTATCACGACACACATCTCACAGTTACAAACTTAGATAAAATATTAACGTTGCACGTGAACGGTAATACATGTGATGTTAGAGAAGGACGTACAGAAAAATAATCAGACGGTGCTATCCAAAATAGTATCCAAAATTATTATTACTTTTACAAAAATATTTATTTTAATTTAAAATCCAGGATTAGCTATATCTATCCAGTTTTATTTATAAACATTATTCGATTTATTTTTATATGCGCTCGGAGTCAAATAGGTATTTCTTGTGAAACAGTAAAGGCCTACTACTTTACAACCATATATCACTAACCGCTAAAATTATACGTTTCGTATAGTATAACCGCAGCTAAAGCAACTGACGTCGCGTTTGGTTATAATTAAATCTGATATATTTAACTACAGGAACCGGGTGATTTCATTACTATTTTAGCCTAAGGGCCTAAAGATAAAAATACATAGTGGCAACTCGTGAACCAGAATATCGAGTAAAATTTATTTTGAGACTGTTGGCAAAAGTAACATAATTTTCAAAATTTCACAACTTTTTATGCGTTACTAATTTATAAATTGTAAATTATAAGCGAAACATCAAGTACAACAACAATTGAAATTCTATACTCGTCCATGACAGCAATGAGAACTATAAAGCTAATCTTTAACTGGTAAAACAACAATTATTCCGATTTGGTGGTTTAAAAAATGGAGCTAATCTGTATTAATTAAACTTAACCCCAATCTTTGTGACGGTAGTTCTCGATTGTGTTGAGCCGTCCTGAAGAGAAGCCTTGTGCTTCTGAACCTTGACGTCAACAGTAATAAACACACTCAAACCTACCTACATAGAACAACAATTTGTTCATCAAATGGTTCGAAGCTAAATTCGGCATCAACTATTGCAGTCTATAAGAATATAAGGAATGCAGAGAAAATGATAATACAAAAATAAAATAAGAATGTATCGTTAGCTTCCCTACACAAAGAAAACTGTCAGTGAATACAACAACAAGTAGACCAATATTTAAGAATTAGCTTTTGTGTATTTGAGAAAAACAGCCCGTGTAAGCTAATAATTATTATAGGCCATCACACGATCAATCAATCAATGATTCACAGTGGAGTATCCAACCTGACTTTTAAGAGAGGGGCGAATAAAAATTTATGGATAGAAATTGCATGAGTTAAAAGAATTATTGATAAAATAAACGATCATCATGCCCAGTAGTTAAATTGAGGCGGAACGCCGTTCCAGGGCTCAGTAATACCCATCAGCGCTCCAAAGTGATGAAGCCCTTGAACATTTATCCTTTCCAGGGCCCATTGATTTAAATTTTAACCACTGATCATGGCCGTTATCAGTGTTTTTTCTATTCTAGGGGAACTATATAGTATATGCCCCTCGCGGTCTCGCCTCCTAGATCAACCACCGTCAAAGAATGGAGGTTAAAACGTCTTTTATAATCAGAAAATGACGTAGGCCAAGTCTCGACCAATATAGGCCCACATAATTATACTCTACAATGTCACCTTACCCATAGATTAAAATTTAATGTCAGTCAAAATAATAAGATAATAATTATAATACCATATGAGTTTAACGTCCGTCTTCTCGACTTACGACGGTGTCAGGGAAGTCTCCAACAGCACAAGCAACTGGTCTACTCAAAAGCAGTTAGCAAATTAGAAATGCAGCAAGAGAACAGGGGTCAACACCGGTCAAACACGGTACAAATCTATTTATCCATAAAACCGACAGAAATTAAATTAAAAATCTAAGAAGGAGTCAAATTAAAAAGACAAGATCTGAAGAAGAATAGGTCAAGTAAATTGATTGATTGATTGATTCACTCATCCATCCATTCCGAGCAATCTAACTCACAACACCAATGCAAAACTTACCATTATCTTGGTCAGAACCTTTCGAGCTGGCTGCTTGAGGCGTATTCCCCATTTCCGATCTACTATTTCCTCTCCAAAATTAACCGTCTATTAGAGAAATTCCGTACGGTCAAAATAAATAGCTGTCAATTTCTCAAAATCAGTTTCTTTTAGCTCGATAAGTGATTTAGCCGAAATAGTGATAAAAATATAACACAATTTGTACGATTATCATCGGATTCTATAACAAGAAATATAACATAATATTAACTTAGAAGCGTTTATGGATCCGGCAAACAGAAGAATAGACCAACCGAAAGTTGCACATGTTTCGCAGAAGCCGACTAACGCTGTCACTGGTTAAGGAGACCCCTAAGAAACAAATTTGTCTGCAAGAAAATAATCCATACAAACTCTACAATTGTATGCCATGGACCTGCCGTTGGACAGTGCACTGAGAGAGAACATATCAACATACCATAACATCCATTTAATTGATTGATCGAGGGTGTGATCATTAATGTACTATAATCAAAATTCTATCTAATGCTCCTAGTACTGTTTTAGATTTGTACTATATTTTCTACTACTTTCTACTGTGCAATTGATCTATTACTCTGTTAATACCTATTACTGTGCTTCATCAATTCTACTACGGTACGCATATTAACTGTCTACACATGAGAATTGCTGGTGCAGAAAATAACACAGGAATTGACAAGAAACTGAATGAATATAAAATTTCTTAACATTAAAACTAGTTACAACCATTCCCCACCCCTAACCCTAACCCTTAATGACAAAACGTAATGAAAATGCTAGAATTTTTTCCCTCGAGCAGCAGTCCAACCCCTAAACAAAACACCACAATGTTCATAACGCCTATGCTATATCTGCATTATTTCTGCGCCAACAATTCTCATGTGTAGAAAGGTAACATGCCTACGGTACATCATTTACTACAGTGTATGCAACATAATGTTTTTCAATGCTTAACAGTAATTAAGTAGACTACAGTAGCTATTTTCAGTAACTATTCATTACCGTACGTTAAAACTTGCAACATACATTAGCAGACTTATAAATATATTATTTACATATCGCTTACACTTCTGCAACGACTCTCTGCATTCATGAACAGTGTCTGTTGTAAATAGCCATACACCTTAATGTATTATCGAAAGAGCTACCCAAGCCAGCTACGGATGCATATAGAAATTATTTATCGGACTGATTTTTATTTTCATTCGATGCGCATATTTCACTTTATAGAACACAATTCACACAAATATAATATATACACAGCTCAACGTAAAAATGACAGAAAGGCCCGAGAGGCACTAAAATATTCCCAACAAAAACATCAATATAGCATACATGTAAATTGTAAATAGTAAAAATATTTTATACTCATATGAACTTATAAGAATTCTTAAGTGAGCCATTGGCTCAGCCAACGACACAATTGGTTAACAGATTGGATCGGGTTCCAAGGGTTCTCATTTCAAATCCCAAGGCTCTGCCGTTACTGATTCAATCGACCGCGAAGCAGAGTTAAATTCGATTCTATGCTTTTTAGCCTCTAAACATTAAACATTAAAACATTCCCTTACTCTAACCATAAACCTATATATAACTACAATGCAGGCATGCAAATAATTATACTTTTCTGCAATACAATACAATACAATACTTGAGGATTTAACCTCCGATTTCTCACTCGAATGTGATGTCAGGGACGTCTCAAGCAGGCATTGCAATTGCAACAGACTGCAAAAGTTCCTAATGCATAGACCGAAGAGAATGTAACAAATGAAGAAAGAGAATGCACGTAATGTCTCTCTCTGACAGTATACTTGGATACGGAAACAGACGTTAAACTAACTTAGCGTAACAGCTTTTTTAAAGACAATCTTATTAATAAATATTAAAAAAATGAGAATAGCTCGAGAATTAAGAGCTTCACTATAGCTACGGCTGTATGCATGAGAGCCTAACCTATCTATAAGCAGCTGGTGCTAGTTATAGAGCAAGCTGCATAAACACCAGCAAACTGCATCTGATTACATAGCTTAGCTCTAGCATTTGATTATGGAAGTTGCAATAGTCAACCCAAGCGGCATTAAAACTTATCATTTGTTACTCCAGACAGGTTATTTAGGCCATTGTATGCTCTAGAAAAGAAATTTGAGTTTATTCGGGTTTCCGGGGCTCGAAACATTCCTTAATCTCTCTCCTGTTGTTGTTGCTTGCCAAGGTTGTCAGCTGTGTTGCCGACATCCTCCATCCTCGTAACTGGGGAACGGAGAGCCCGCCGCCAGGTCTCAAGCAGCTCCGCCGCCTCGCAGGGGCTTTGCACAGGTCAAGTGGTGTGAGTGTTGTTTGAATCTGTTTGCATTGAAATAGATGTAGGCTATTGTGTCATGTAGTAGATCTGAACAAAGAGGGCATAAGGACTAAGGGTATAATGGATTAAGGGTGGTTGATTCTCTCTCCTCAGCAAGTTCTATATCATTTATAGGCAAAACCTACCATTAACCTAAACCTCTCTCCGTATCTATCGGGTCAATTATTACCACAAAGAGGATTATTGCCATTAGACATTATGCTGGCTGTTTTACTCTCCGGAACCTCTGTTATAATAACAGCTGCCTGCGTGCATTTACCAAGACACGCTCTGCAACAGCAACTAGCCGACTTTGGAAACGAATCCCATCCGTCTCACCATCTGGCGAGATAAGCAGCATACACTACTATTATCAGTATGGTCACAAAGATGTAATGTATGGACAGCTATTTGCAAGAGAGAAGTTAAGAGAACAATTGAATACAAAAGAAATACAGGTTTAATATCGGTTTCTCTGCCCGTAGGAACCATTAGCGACGGGCACAGATTAAATTTAATTTACGGTGCTTTGATTTGCATAGCATTCTGGGATCATGAGCATGCCATCGATCAACAAATTGATCCTATCCAAAAGGCATTGCCTTTACGACGCCTAAAATGTAGCCCTTAGGTGGTCAGCTAGATGAGGCAATTCTAATCTCCCTGATGACGGTCAGCACACACCCACCTCTGTTTTATTTCTATCACTAAATATCTGTTAGCCATTGATAATTTGAATTGATGTCATGTCTTCTGTTATCATTGTAATAAACATAATATTTTATATCTCTCGCTAGGTTGAGAAAATAAGGCTTCGGAGGTGGTTTCCAAATTATCTCTCTCTCTCTCTCTCTCTCAGTGCACTGCCGTATAATAGAAGTGTTTGTATGCAGATTTTCTTAAGACAATTTTGTTTTCTGGGGTCTCCAGAACCAGTGACTGCGTTAGTCGGCTTCTACGAAACACGTGCAGCTTTCGGTTGGTCTATTGTTATCCTTGCCGGATCCAACACGGCAGATTATAAATTATACATCCGTATTATTTTGTACATCGAGAATTAATTCATCCAGGTATATACGCAAATTTTAAAATAAAGCATTCCACATTTTATTTTGTCCTCGTCTATCAGATGATGACGCAGGTCAAGATGCTGTTAAGATTTCTGGATTACGGACGCAGTGATATCCTCAAGGGAGAAGACGGGGATTGCCTCCATGAAAAATATAAATTTACAATACAATAAAATAGAATGAGAATTTAACGTCCGGTTCCTCACCAGAAGGCGATGTCAGGGACGGATTTAGGGAGAATTACCATTTCTGAAGGTCAACATCAGATTCATTTTTCAATGTTTCTATATTGCTGGAATATTGCTCTTCAAAAGAACAAAAATTAAAGCTTTAATGTCGGTTTCTTTTTCCAAGTCAAGTCAATGACGTTGCTAATATTTAAGGAAATCGGCGAATCCTATGAAACTTCCCATACCACATACCAAATGAGTAAAATACGAATACTTAATACAACACTAAGTAAAACACGAATATCAAAAAAATAATTACTTTTTTATATCATGAAAAAAAAAAAAATGTACATGTATATATAACTTATACAGAACGCATAACAAATGAAGATATAGGGTTAGTGAAACTAGAGTGTTAATCGAAACGATATTGAAGAAGAAAGAAGAATTGGATTGGTTATGTCTTGCGTGGTGAAGGTATGATGAAGGAGATTATAGTAGGAAAGTTTGATGGAAGAAAAGGATGAGGACGAAGCCGTATAGGAATGTTAGATGATCTAAAAGAAGGTGAACATATGATGTCATGAAACGAAAAGCTAGCGATAGAGAGAGTTATGGAGGATTTGGACTCCCAGAACCTGCCACTTGGCAGAGCATTAGATAGATAGATCATGAAATCGGTGACATTGATTTCTCTATTCACTCAAGTAACTCACTCGTATCCCATCCCCCCCCCCCAACCCATACTCTAAAAGTGACTCGGAATTTGATTCTGGAGGAAGGCAGAATCATTAGGCCTACTTATATATATGAATTTAAAATGAAACTATATAGTATGAAAGCCTATAATAAAGGCTATTTACAGAACATTAAAAAATTTAACATTACACAATGGCAAGCCTCATATAATTGCCTGTAGACAGAGCCTGACTATAAGACCTGCTTGCGATATTGCACAATACACGGTCGTTGGACGGCCTATAAGCCTATCGCAAAGGCCAACAACAATCCTATAATATAGGACTCGTTAACCGAGAATCGTGACACCGTGACAGAATAGAATTTTTATGTATATTGTAAGGAGTCTGCAGCAGATCGTTAAGACCGCAGCTTCACAACGAAGCAAATCTAATCATCATCCGTCTGCAGAATCCGAGGTTGAACTCGAACAGCTGTGGATACCAAACGAGGAGGCGAATTTACCAAATCAACTATTGGGGGGAGGGCCGATTACGCGAAAATGAAAAAATAAATATAGGCCGTTCAATATTCACCAAATCATATACAATATACAATACATACTACATCTTTATTACGATTGTATAATCATTCTGGGATGGAAATAATTGGTTTGGCTCAATGGTTAGAGTGTGCGCATCAAAAGCAAGTGAATTGTGACCTGGGATCGAATCACAGGTCAGTCATCAAAAGAATAACCCTGGGTGTCTAGAAGGTCTATCGTGTACCTGCGCTAGCTGCATTACCGCGTTATCTACCACAAAGCACGATTAACCAATGATTGGTAAAAAATAAATAAAGAGAAACTGATGAATAAAATTCTGTAAACATGTGCATATATCACATGAGAATATACGGAAAAAATAATATCCTCATGAATTCATTTGAGGGAAATTTCCACATTGTACTCCTCCTTCGGCCGAACGGGATTAATAATTTTGACCAAGGCTGCTGCTAATATGAAATTTTCCAGGCATATTCTGTCAAAACCAATTAAGCTAAGAAGACTTAACTGTTGAATGGAACAGAAAGGCGAGATATGGAGATTTTGTAATTCCGAAAAGTAGACGTGTAGATATTGCTAAACTATGTAAAAAAACCTAGAACGAGTGCAAAAATCAGCATATTTTTTCAATTTACAATGTTGCTTAAATGAATCTAGTAAATTTGGCTTAGGATTTCCTTTAGGCTATCAAAAGGTGAACGTAGGTGAAGTAGAAATGATCAGAAGCACGACAGACAGAGAAAAGTGGAACACTATGACCGCCAACGCTGGAAACCGGCAGGACACTTAAAAGAAGAAGAATCAAAAGGTCAAAATACTACCGAGTCATATTGCGAGGCTGATACCATTTCGAAGCGCTTTCAACAAGCAGGTGACAATTGTCATTAATCTAGCGGCAAGGTCGCCAGCCTCACTTTCGATCAAATACTAGAAGTAGTCGCCTACTACGAACAAATTGCTATTCATGCAACCAAATTAAAACAATCCACATATATTCATAGATATAGCAATCAATCAATCAATGCTTATATTTATAACACGCTGATCTATCTAAATGCTTCAGTGCTACTATATTGTCTTTCCTATTTGTTAACACTGGAGAAAACTACATTTTATAAACAGACAGGTGATAACATTTTTAATGTGTGTAGGTCTACATGTATCCATAATTGTATTATTTAAATTATAGAGCTTTGTTTTGTGCGGACGTCCCTGACAAAACGTCTTTTTTTGACAGAGAAATTGTGATGAGTTATATTCTCGCTGTATATAAGTCTATGGACAAAACTGTTGATGTAATATTATACATCATCAAAAGCATAAATAATTACAAATTAATTAAAAGCATAAATAATTACAAGTTAATTAAAAGCATAAATAATTACAAGTTAATTGTAAAACTCATTTATCAAATTTTTGGTGAGTGTATAGATTTGAAGTTAAAATATAAATTTAAGATTTAGGCCTTAGTATATGTTTCATATTGTAGCAAACACAGAATGAATAATAATGGTTACAATAATAATGGTGTGTTTAACGTCAAGATCAGTAGCACAGGCTTCTCTTCAGGAAGGTTCAACACATTCGAGCTTCCGCGCAAAAGTCAACTTTAGGCAACTTGTCGAATTACTCAACAGAGCACCCTGCACTGGTCCCTGCAGTATTCAGTACTGATTAGTCCTATCTACATTAGTATAGATGATATATTATTATCTACAAATACATATCTACTTGTACTTTTTTTGCAGAGCATTAGATACACCGAACAATATTATTAACCGCATTCACCAGCTGGAACCACATTCACCTATAGTGGTCACACACATTCATCAGTTTGAGCCACAGTCACAAGCTGGAGCCACATTCACAAGATGGAGCCTCATTCATCATGTAAAACCACATTCATCAGATGGAGCCACACTCACCAGTTGCAGCCACATTCACCAGGTGGAGCTACATTCACAAGATGGAGCCACATTCATCATGTGGATTGTGGAACCACATGCAACAGATGGAGCCACATTCACCACGTGGAGCCACATTCACCAGGTGGAACCACATTGACCATATGGAACCACATTCACCAAATGGAGCCACATTCACCAGGTGTAACATTTACTTCCAAGGCAAATTTAAAACCATTTGTTGTGCCATGGCAAATGGGCTTGCACTGTTTCGGATCTCGTTTTCTCTTCCGTCTATGACTAGAAAGTGTATTCTGGTGATATAGAACTACTTGCAGTTACATAGTTTACTGGAGACGACCCTGAAACCGCCTTCTGGTGAGGAACCGGACATATAGCCTCGTTGCATTGTAAATTGCTAACTGAATAAGTAGTTAATTCGCTATCTTTAATAATATTGATGTGTTAGTATCATCAGCAAACAGAGGTAATCTACTTTGACACGTAAAAAGAGATATACCATTTATGTAAACTAAAAACAATATAAAGGCCCGAGCACAGACCCCTGCGGAACACCACATATCCATATATCCTTCAAACACCGACTAAAGGGCATCGACATTGCAATATCCAAGTACGGAAAGATATCGACTGAAGGCATGAGCGGAGAATAAGTCTAAATTTTGGAGGGTCCAAAATGTTAGGGGTCCAATTTTTTTTATCCGCCTCACCATTTTTGTAATGTTTCTATCTCACAAATGATTCAACAATCCGACATAAAAGTCTCCATAAAACTCATTTTTAAAACTAAAATATACCAAATTTTGGGGGGTCAAACGATCCTCTGACCATCATCGCAAACTTTGGGGGGTCTGACCCCTACGGACCCCCCCCCTATGTCTCCGCCCATGTCTGAAGGACAAAACTGTTGATGATGAACAGCTAAAGTATCGATAACTGACACGTGTAATCGACAGATCGATAGATCAGAGAACCCCCCAGGGGCAAATCGAGAGAGAAATTATTGATCTTCTGGAGGGACGGAATGTTTTATCGTTATCAGAGGAACAAGTGAATTAAGTAGAGTTATTGCAACTGTAAGGCCATTCTTGTTAATTGTAGATGTTTGCTTGTAACAGTAAAATAAAAACTGTAGGTCTCAGACGACAAACGAAACAGTACGATAATATAAAGCATTTATAACAGTAAAATACATCAAAACACAATAATGTCCCGGTTGGATAGCGAGGTTAGTATCATGACAGCTCGATGAGCAGCATGTCACGGTTTCGAATCCCGGCCGTGTCCGTCTTTGAAAATATCCTTCCAGTAAGATATCTGCATGCAAGTTCAGCACACCATTAATATCACCATGCTGCTTAAATTTTTTGGGTTTGAGTTCGGGTTGGGTTATGATTTATTATAATTTTAAACGAAAATTTATATAACTGTGTGTGTCAAGGCCGAAACCGATCTTCGAGACTGCTTTACAAAAATAATCAATAAGCACAAATTAGGTCAGTTAAAAGAGATTTAAATACCACTGTTTCGTCATTGGATGGTAAATTTACACTAAATATTGTTGATGTGCTAATTAGGTCAGTTAAAAGAGACATAAATACCACTTTTTCGTCATTAGACGGTAAATTTATACTAAATATTTTTGATGTGCTAAACTTGCATACAGATATCATACATGCGAACCGAGTACTGTTGTGCATTCTGCCATAGAATTCTTCCGGAGTGCATATTCCGTCCCTATATTATTTTGCAAGCAATGGGATGTAAATTAGTTGTCATTTGAAACCTATCCCAATCCAAAACCGCCCGCTATAGAGATTGTCGACTGCAGGATCGTGTATCCTAGCGCATGTCTCTGATTGTGCCTTCGGGCAACAAAATAGACGTTAAATCCGGTTTAATAATTTTAATGCATAGTGACTCATTATGATATTTTAATGATCTATTCTATTATATACGGTATGTATTTGTATTTCGTATATATTTTGATGATTGTAACTTACTATCTGCGTTGACAGATAGATTTAGAACAAAAGAATGTTTTTTAACTTATATACACTGTGTTGGAAAGCAACCGAGAACACTTTAGGTTTTTTATTTTCTACCAAAGTAGCAGAGTGTTTCCTCTGAAATTTAGCATGCATCAACAGGGGCCTATTTGTAAGTTATACCGAAAACTTCAAGAGAGTTGGACACAAAATCACTAACCAGATATCATAGACACCTTCTGTCACAATTACACAAAATTGCATTTTGTGTGAGACTCCTAGTAAGATCTTGATTCCCAATATAGACAAAACAGCATGATTTTACAGTAACTGTATAGGCTGATTTTTTTCTTCGTAAATTGCGTACATGTGACAATCGCACATGTTTGACACATCACATATTCGCCAGGTTCCAATTTTTTTTTACTCCTCTCCGCTCCTGATTACCTATCTTTGCCTTCTAAATGGCGCACAATGACAGCGAGCGCAGATATTCGAATAACTATCCTGATAACCTGTTCTTTTTTTCTTGTCGACTCACTGACCTGGTATTCGATCCTGGGTCACTTGCTTCGGAGGCGAACACTCTACCGATGTCGCTAACCCATGCGGAATACAATAATGCTGTTTATTGTTTAACCCATATTGAGAATCACGATCTTACTAGGAGTCTCACACAAAATGCAAAGTCTCCGTGATTATGAGTCTAATGCTCTTGAAATTTATAATGCTGATTGAAAATAGGCCCCTGTTGATGCTTGCCAAATTTCAAATGAACCACTCTGTTACTTTGGTAGAAAATGAAAAACGAGCAGTGTTCTCGGTTGTTTATCAATACGGTGTATATACAATTTGAAAGTGTTATATTGAAAGTTATGTTATCAGTATTCTTTGAGTAGGTCAGTGTTTTGAAGCATAGATCTATAGTATGTATATGGGCTTACGTTTTAAATCTTAAAAAAGTGATTTGAGATGAAATTTCAACTATATAATGCACAGATATCATTGTTTATATAATGTTCTTAATTAAATGTCTAACTCTAACAAGTGCCCACACTCAACAGTGAACATTCCAATCTTCTTATTATATATAGTTTTACAAATTTATACTATTAGCAGATTTCTAGTATTATTCATTAACTTAAAATAAATGAACAACAGTATAATAAGGCTTACCTGATAGGAATATTATGAGCCAATTAATATGTAGGTAAACTGACAAGTTAAATACATACTTTAAAATAAGTGCAATAAACACAAATTAATAAGCAAATTCAGAAATAAGCAAAATAAGCAGAAATAAGCAAACGGAGAACTTGGTAACATTTTTAAAGGTTTATTTCTTTGACACCGAAGAATAGAATTTACGTTTGTCCAGAAAATTTAACGTAAAAGTTATGTGATCATAAATTTTCAATCTAGTGGAATAAATGTTGCAGTAAAAATGCATATAAAATGCTCTTTTTAAGTACTCCAAAGTATTTACTGCTTTCTATCACGCTGTGGTCAGCAGCAGAACTTTTCTCATTCATATCGTTTAGATTTGATGGTGGAAAAAGCTATTGATATTGTTCGGAGTCAGAGGAAGACCAAGAATAGGAATATTGGATGAAGTTATTATGGGATTATAGGTGGTTAGAAAAACAGAGAAAAATAACTGAATCTCACAAATTCTTATGGCCAGTGTTTAAAGTAGGCCAGAACGCGGTGGAATGACTTCCCATTACCTCACCTTTGTATCTGAACTTTGCGTTTCACCACCTCTTAATTTCATTTTATCTACCTCTGCGTTCCGCCACCTCCACCACCACCCAAAAATGGAGTTCCACCAGTTCCACCTACCATTTTCCACTTTAATCACTGCTTAGGGCCAATTTCTAAACGTCAGGTCAAGTGTTTCAATTCAATAACTCTGAAATAATTTCCTATCTACTCCCTTATAAAATGTTTACTTTATATGTCATCATAGATCTCTACGACTCCATGGCTCAGTGGTTAGCGTGTCGGCCTGTTTGTGTAAAATTTTGTGCACGAGGTCAGGGTTTCGATTGCCTGTCGAATCATTCAGACAGTAAAATCTCGGATGTGCAACGGGCCAACCAAGCCCACCATCCTTTCGTGGGTCGAATAATTGATTGAAAGCAATTTTGGTACCTAGTAGGTGACTACTTCGGAAGATTGCGAAGGTTACCACAGGTCGGGCGTATATGATCCAATTACCAAATTGTATTGTTTAGAGTGGGGCTGGCGACCTCACCGTGAGGTTAATGATTCTGTCACCTGTGCACTGAAATCGCTCAGGATCGGGATTAGCTCCGCCCCTACGTTCGGTAACGAATAGTGCGTACAACCTTCACCTTTACGTTTATGGATCACTACGAAAGTTTGATTTATTACCTGTTAATTACGCTCCATAATAAGTTCCATAATAATTATGTGAGACTTAACCTATAGGCTTTAATGGCAGTGTGCTAATCACTATCACTTGTGAAATTATTCACCTGTTGTACAGACAAGATCGATAGTGGCTCCCCATGTCGAATACTTCTGATGATCTGAATTATTAATGATCTCACCTCACGACATACTACCAATACTACTTGTCATGTAGTGTTGTTAGAAAAATGCATTCATAAAATACCATCAACGAGGTACGGCAAAGTATATAAAGTTAATTCTATGCTGATGTCCTCATGTTTTCGATACTGATATGTAGATCAGAACGATTAATCAATCAATTAATCAGCCAATTAATGAATCGTTGTTATAAAAACCCACAGGGCTATTATTTTACACTCAGGATCAATTTTTATTAATCAATTAATTAATCACCAAGTGTACTTATAAACCCCGCTGAATGAAATATCACAGTATCGCATAAAAATGATATTGCTCAAAATCGATAAACGTGTTGATGAATAGATTGATTGATTGATTGAATGTGGGATCTGCCAAAATGGAGAAAGAGAGATAGAGCGAGGGAGCGAGAGAGAGAGAGATAGGCAGACAGAGAGAGATTAAAATCGAAAGAGAATTATAATGCACGCGATCATTTCTATATTCTTACCTGCTAGTAGGATGGATCTAATAATATAATTGGACTGAGGACAGAATAAAGCAAATATTATCTTTACAGTCTCAAGATATTCGCACTATTGCTAGCAGATCTTAATTCCGGATGCTGAAGGTGCTTTAACCGAGTACAGAATCACAAATTATAACGCCCTGAAATAAATTCCAGATAGAACATCAATCACCTCCTATTTTTATATTTAATTTCAGATCTTTCATTCGAAATTTTTAAAATAACACAATACATATAAATAGAAAATATGAAGGAGAAGAGGATGACCAAGACGACAGAGGTGGTTGGATCAAAGTGTAATAAAAATAATAGTAGGAGAAAAGTCAGAAGATTTGATGGCTGCTGAACAAGAAGTGGAGGTCTTTTTGCAAATACAGCCTGCAGAGATCGAATCTCAATCTTTCAGCTCTATATAATCTTCCAGGTATCTCTCTCTAGTGCACTGCCAAATGGAAAGGTCCAAGGTACATATTCTGAAACACCGTCTGCTATCACGCTGACTAATGAGCGATCGTCAAGTTGATTCTATCAAAAAGGCCATACCATTACCACACCCAAAATGTACGAAACATGTGCAGTTTTCAGTCGGTCTATTTTTAAGTCTCCCGGATCCAGCACTGGCATATCCAGGTATATAACGTAAATTCAGCTGCCATCCTTAGCTTGAATTTCTGATAATTCACCAGAACTTTAGGAATATATAAAGGGCTGTATGCTCTTTATTCCAGAGATGCTACGGCCGGGGCAAGACAATTGAATCTCACAACTAATATGGGTGGCTTGGAGCGTGAGTGGCCTTGCAAACGTTCAATAATCTACAGCATTCTTTCTTTCACTCGTTCTTTCTCGATCAATCTATCCCTATTTCTATTCATTGGATGGCTGGACCAATAGCTCAGTAGGCCAAGCGTCTGCATCGGGTTACATACATGGACGGTTCGAATTACAGGGTTCCCCTATCGGCGACAAGTTAAAATAGTAGTGTGAACTAGTATAGTATGATACTTATTGTAATAGCAGGCCTACTATTCTGACTTTGCACATTTAAGAGCACATTCTCTATTCTAGCAAAAATAAAATGATACTACTAGTGATAATTATTAGTCTCTCTTTATGACCAAATATCCGTATTGGCTCAGACAAACTTTAAAAGCAGACCAACCGAAAGCTGCACGTGTTTCGCAGAGGCCGAGTAAAAGAGACCCATCTCGTAAAACGAACTTAGCTCCAACTAAATATAGCATGTAGCTTATAAGAAGTTTATGCCATGGATCTGCCGTTGGGCAGTGCACCGAGAGAGAGAGAGAATGAAAAAAGTATAAAATTCTTATAAAATTTTTATCTAAAGTAAGTAAAGAAAGGTCAGAAACTTCGAAAAATTTGACACAAAGCAGTAAGAATTTGTTAAGAAGAAGCAATTGATTACAGAATTGTTGCATGAATATTGCACGCCTTTAGGCTTAGTCAGAGCAATGGACGCCTTGAGAGTTGAGGTTGTGCCATTCGCGGTATTTATGGACGGGGAGGGTATATTGCGGTCACTTTTACTTTTTTCACGTAATATACTCAAACGCAAATAGAAATATTGTACAATCCGTATTCAAAACTTATATGATTAATCGTAGTCTCGCATTGTTAAAAATTCTAGTAGGCAAACGAATACAGATTATTAATATAAAAAATTAGTTTTCTAACTTCTGGGGACGACCCTCCTCACCCTCAATATTTGACGCAAAGGAATACCCCCGGACAGGGCTAGTCCAGGAGTCCTGGACCCGGATCCTGGTTCCGAGCCGGATACAATAGAACAGAAAAAGCGAAGCGCAGATTTTACAGATGATTTGCTTGATACAATTTCCCTTTCGCTCCATTGCACCCGTGTTCTTTGGATTCTTTACTGGAGGCGTCCCGTGTAATATTCTATTACCCGCAGTTGCAAGGACAAGATGGGCTGCTTTCCGTCTCGATCTACATATCTGCTTGAGGATATAAGGAAAAGACACGAAATTTGAGAGGTGCGCGGGCCATGCCCCATCCCCCACGAGTTGAGGGGGTTAGGCCAGGAAGGGCCATTGCAACCATCGCCATCAATTAAGAAAAAGTATGAGTTTTCATGCATATTTGACCCCCTTGCCTCCTTTCATAATTAGAAATCGACTTAACCTTCCCCCTCCAAGAAAAATTTGTGTATAAAACTTGCCCCTTAAAAATCCTAGATCCGCCAATGGTAGTAAGATGTAAGGTCCGTTTCTTATAAGGAGTTGATGTCACGGATGTGTTTTGTGGACACTATGACTCTGTGTATATTATTGAATGAAAATTTATTATTTATTATTTCTATCCATATATATTTTCTGCTGTGTTATAGACCAATAATGGTCGCCTACATTGCAGTTATAGAGGATGCACTATTGTACATTGTACATAATTGTACATGTAGATAATACAATACAATACAATACAATGAGGATTTAACGTCCGGTTCCCCACCCGAAGGCGATGTCAGGGACGTCATTGTATACAATACACTAAGGATTTAACATTTATCTTACTGGTGCAGGGGATCATTTTTGACCTACAAATTAAACAATTATTTCATTTTCTAGCAATAGTAATTATAATTTTCTAGCAATAGTAATTTGCTCCTATCCTATCATCACAATATCACAATAATAAATTCTTGCACTCATATTTTAATTTTAGTTTAAATTCTCTCAAATTAGCTCAAACCGAAATCATGTGGATGTACTTACAATACGAACATGGAGGCTGAAAGGAAACAACCAGATTGTAAGGTTTTATTGAGAAATGATTTATTTATTTATTTATTTTAATTCGTCATCAAACAAATTTATCAGTTAGGCCTACAAAATGCACAGTACATATAAAAACAGTGCTAGTTGCGTGATGGGCTAATATTATGATAAAACGACAAAGTGGAAAGCAATGGATCGGTGTAATTGGAAGAAATAATTTAGGTACATAATTAATCCGGAGGCCACTCCTTGCTGGGTTTCCTTTGACTTGGACCCGGATAGAATGAAGACTAATCAAAGATAGAGGTTAGATCCTCCAACATATTGTCTACAAGGCACAAAATAATTTTAGTACTGAATTTTCTTGCCGTACATTTTCACGCATGATATACGAACATGTTAGTGTCCTTTCTCACTTGCTCTTTATGTATTTTATTATTTTCTACCGCTCCTGATAAATCGTACCTTTTGCCTTTTGATATCGCGTAATGCAGCCAGCGCAGATACATGATAATAACAATAGCGCATGCTATTGATCTCCCCAGATGGCGAGATAGCCGGGTTTCGTTTCCAAATTCGGCGAGCTGGCGCAGTCGTTAGAGCGTGTCTTGGTAAATGTACACTGACGAATATGGTGAATAAAGTACATTGCCAAGGCTTACAACTCGTAGTCTTAACTGGGCTTTGAACCCGCGACCTCATGATTCAGAGACCGCAGTGCTGCCATTTGACCACAGAAGCTCTCCACATTGATAAACCATCCAGACATCCTGGTGTTATTCATTTGTTGACTGACCTGGGTCTCGTACCCGAATCACTTGCGTCTGAGACGAACACTCTACCGATGTCGCTAAACCCCTAAATAGACTAGCTTATATATACATCGGTTCAAAGAATATAGGGCCTACATATACGTTTTAAGCGTATGATGTTAAAAGTGTTCAATGTCATCATGGTTGCTAACTGAGCACTGCCCGTAATGCTTTAAAGTAAATAAATGGAATTCGAGAAAAATAACCGATTGAAGACAATTTTTGTGTGATCTAATCGCCATGAAATCAATACTGATCTTGGATCCTGTTCCAACTTCTTGATCTTATTACACTTTCCTGTGCGCTGGTCTGCTTTCCGCAACTGACTTGATTGGACTTAATGCTAAACAGCACTCGAATTACAAATATTATAATTTTGGGGAGAGTAAGGGTGGGTGAAGCCCAATCTGATTTAGACATAATTTGGTTGGTAGTTTAGCTTTAAGTCGCTGTGTCATAACTAGATGATTAGCGGCTGCCAAAACATCAAACAACGACCAGCTTTTCGGCCAGTCAGGTCAAACTAGTTCAAGACGTAGTGCAATGTCTTGACACAGGAAATCATTGCAACGAGGCAAGACATAATTTTGACCCTGTTGTGGTTTACGGCCCCCAGACTAAAATTACTTATATTAAGAAAAACTGTAGTAACAAATGTCAAGCTACCATACTGGGCTTATTGCATAGAGCTTTGCATAATAAATATACTTATTGATTAATTGATATATTTGATTAAAGCTGAGGTCGGCCTCTAATGGGGGGGGGGGGGGGGGGGTTAGAACCAT